>SKCR01010622.1:0-222468 GCA_019454045.1 Zanthoxylum bungeanum | reverse complement strand
ATTGACAAGGGCAAGGAAGATTTGATCTTCTATTTCTCCAATTTTGCTAGCACAAGCAAGGGATCAAAAGAGGTGATAGGGAAACAATCAAAGAGCTTGGAATACAAAAGCTTGGAGCTTCAAGTCTTCTTCCTCCTCTTGGCCGAATCTTCCAACACTTGGAGCTTCCACCATTTGATCATCTTCTTCATCACATAGCTTTGTAAGTATGATTCCGCCATGCTTCAAGTCTTTTATATATATTCATTTATAGTATTTCATGAATGCTTAATCTTTCCTTGGGACATATTATAGAAACCAACACGTGGGCCCACTTTCATTTGGAAACGTGTGGGGCCCACATGACACATGTCATTATATGCATTATTTTATTGATAATGCATTGCATGGTGATAGTGTATAATTCACTCAATTGTTATGCATGGAATTTTAGTGTTTGACACTCTAAGCCTTTGCATGGCTTGTGTCATAGATTTATTATTATTTAATAAATATTATGGCATAAATATAAATTGATTTTTGGTATCAAAATCAATTAAGAAAAATTCTCTCTTCTCTCTCTTTTCATGACCGAAAACTGCATGCAGTTTTGGTCTTCATCTTCTTCAATTTTGGTTGCCAAAAGCTTGAAGAAAGGCTTGTTGTTTGGAACATCTTCTCACATGCAAGGCTAGCACTTTCAAGGGATCAAAAGAGGTGATAGGGAAACCATCATAGAGCAAGGAATACACAAAGTTTGGAGCTTTCCTCTTCTTGTCTTCCTTGGCCGAACCTAATCAACCTTGGAGCTTCCATCTTGGCTTGATTTTCTTCATCACAAGAACTTGGTAAGTATGATTCCGCCATACTTCATCTTTTATATATATTCTTTTTGTATTTCATGTATGCTTAATCTTTCCTTGGGACATATTATAGAAACCAACACATAAGTAATCTAGGGTATTCAAGATAATTTATAATACACGAAAATTAAACAAAACACTTTGATAAATTAATATTCATCAATTTATTTCAAAACACATAAAGTCGTTTACATCATATGTAGCTCTAGGGCATACATCCCAACAATCTCCCACTTGCACTAGAGCAAATGGGACATGTCACGTAATCATAGACCATCTAGGTGACCTTCAAACACTTTAGCCGACAAGGTCTTTGTAAACAGATCATTCAGGCTCTTTGCAGATGCAATATTTGTGACGCTAATGTCTCCTCTCTATGCTATCTCCCTAACGAGATAATATTTCCCCTCTATATGCTTTCCCCTCTTATGGCTTCTTGGTTCTTTGTAGTTTTCCACTGCACCACTATTATCGCAATAAAGTGTGAGTGGTCTATCCATATCTGGAACTGTTGGGTTCTCTAAGAACAATAACCAAGATCATTAAGCATAAAATCATGTGAATACGCAAAGTAAAGTAGCGGAAAATACTCACTTTTATCGGCTAAGGATATATAGAGAACAAAAAAATTTTTCCTCCATGGAAGTTGCTCCAAGCTCCTTGTGATTTGTATGTTGAGCTTCCAAGTTTGTTCTTGAATTCCAAACTAAAGGGTTAGTCTCCCTAACACCTTTGTATGACTCCATTTATGTGCTAGCATGCATGATTTTGAAACAAAATCAAGAATAAGTGAAGCCTAGCTTCATGCCATTGAGAGGAAAAATAAGGCCATGGTTTCGGCCAAGAGAGAAGAAATAAGTGTGTAATGTGTTTTGATTTTCCAAAAATCAAATGATGTACCAAAATCAAATATTTGGTAAAAGTCAATCAAACTTGACACTTGTGTAAGAAACTGTTGGTTTATTCTAAGGTCCCAAGATCAAATCAAGACATGAAATAATGCGTGAATACATCAACGGAGGTAGCGGAATACTCACATTGATCGGTTATGTCGATTTGAAGACGAATCAAGGCCAAAAACGTACTGCCTTGTTCACGCCACTGCAACCAGTCCATGCTCACTGTCTTGGCAGTTTCGGGTCTCAAAACGAAGCTCCAAACTCCGTCGGATGAGTCCCGCCTCATGGGTGAACCTCCCTACCACCTTCGCAAGACTCGTAGTGTGCTAGCACTTGCGGTTTTCACCATGAAAACCCAACCCTTGCTTCCCTTTAGTGTCACGTTTTTCTGGTTCAAAACCAGTCCCAAAATTCTGTTTTGGGCGTGAGAGGAAGAGAGAAAATGTGAGAGATGAAATTGTGTTAAGTTAAAAATGATTTACCAAAAATCAATTTATATTTATGCCATAATATTTATTAAATTAATAATAAATTTATGACACAAAACATGCAATGGCTTAGAGTGTCAAACACTCAAACTCCATGCAATGACATTGAGTGCAATGTACACAATCTACATGCAAAGCATTAGAATGACATGTGTCATGTGGGCCCCACACGTTTCCAAATGAAAGTGGGCCCACGTGCACTCACGCGTTCGGGTTCGATATTTCCGAAATACCGAGCTTACGTCGCGACGTTAATTCAATCGAATTTAAATAAATAATTGCGCCTGGCGTAATTATTATTTACGTCGCTAACGAATTAATTCTAAATTAACTCGTTTGCCCGAATTAAAATCTAATTTTAATTCCGCGTCGAAATCTAATTTCGTCTAATATATCGAATATATATTAATACATCGATTAATTCCGAATTAATCGTTCTCTCTCTTTAGACGACATTTTATCCCGGATAAAACATCTCCGTTATTAATCCTAGATTAATTTTATCTCTCTTCTGTATAATCCCAGATTATTCAAGAGTGCGAGTTGTGCATCATCGGTGGATTATCGGGAAGCGACCCATGAGATCCCCGGATAATCTGGCAGTAAATACGGTCGTCGGAGTATCCGAATCACGTACGTACCAAGTACTACGTTCTACCGATTTACGAGACAAGGTCGACTCCTAGCAAAGCACCAAGTCTTCCCAAGTTCTCCGGACATATTCATCAAAGAATATCTAGATCTGTATCAAGCGTAGTATACAATTGTATTGTGCATATCGGCCCAGTATCGGATAATCACGTGCTAGGCCTGGGGCTGGATAAGTGCCTGCCCCGTACGAAGCACATGTCGGATGTCTGGTAACTAGTCTCTATAATCGGATATACATGACCTTGTCATAATATCCCGATGGCCGCGTAGCACTTAAGAGCACTAATACCGTATCCTGCGTGACATCATCTCCAATATGACTGAAGTGATACTTCCATCTTGACATCACACCCAATACTCTACGACTCTCTGATAAACCCAGAAGTGGTGTACTCAGAACCCGTTTAAAGTCCCCTACCACCAAGACCAAAGTTTATCGATTATCGTAAGTATTAGCGATGTAAGTCTCAGGTTAAGACCATACACACCTACCTTGATTTCGGCCTCCCATAGACACATAGTCATAATACCAATGGGATTCCGAGGGGTCTATCCAGAGTGAAGCTGTTTCCCGTACCGTCGGTGAAACACGACCTCCTATCGCACTTGCATAAGTATCATATACTTATATATATGAGAACTATGCCGTTGTGCCCTCACAAACGCGCACAAGTGCAATACTAGCCTATTCCACATTATCGATGTCCAATCTCGATAATACTACGGCTAGGGATATTTAATGATTAAACCTTCGGGGACTGATACTGTCTCATATCATTCTCAGTCCAGGTACTAATCATAGGGACCTCTCTTCATTTATATATCTATGGTGATCTAATCACAAATGATGAGAGTGCAATTTCCTTGTCACATAGTTAATTTGCTACAACAACACAATGATCTGTGCAAATAGTGACGCTATGGGTCATTTTGTCCAACAGAAACAAGTTACCATCAAATCTAACTACTTCCATCAACCAAAAAGGTGATGAGATAGACTAGGTGATGTGACTTGTGTGGGCCCCACTTTAATTCAAAATCTGAGTGGGCCCGCAAACACATTCCGTGCTCGGGTTCGTTAATTCCGAATTAACGAATTTTCCGTTGCGACTTAATTAAATCAAATTTAATTAAATAATTATGCCTAGCAAAATTACTATTAAAGTCGCTCGTGAATTAATTCTAAATTAATTCCTTCACCCGAATTAAAATCTAATTTTAATTCCGTTATGAAATCTAATTTCATTTAATATATCGAATATATTATTTTAATCGATTAATTCTGAATTAATCATTCTCTCTCTATTAATAGAATTTTATCCCAGATAAAATCTTTCCGCAATTAATCCTAGATTAATTTTCTCTCTCATCTAATTAATCCCAAATTAATTATTTTCGAGTCATACGTCATCGGTGAATCTTCGGGAAGCGACCCATGAGATCCCTGGATATGTTGGCAGTAAATCTGGTCATCGGAATATCCGAATACGTGCCTACCTAGTACCACGTTCTTACCGATTTACAAGACATGGTTGGCTTCTAGCAAAGCACCGTGCCTACCCAATTCTCCAGAAATATTCTTTTAAGGAATATGTAATCTGTGTCAGGCGTAGTATACGTAGTATTGCGTATAGCGATCCAGTATCGAATGTCACATGCTAGGCCTGGGGCTGGAATTGTGTCTGCCCCGTAAGAAGCATATATCAGATCTCTGGTAACTAGTCTCTATAATCGGATAAACATGACCTAGTCATATTATCCCGATAACTGCAGTACTTTAGAGTACCAGTTCTGTATCCTACGTGATCATCATCTCCATATGACTGAAGTGATACTTCCATCTTGACATCACACCCAATACACTACAATTCTCAATATACCCAAAAGAGGCGTGTACAAAACCTGTTAAAGCCCCGGACGACCAAAACCAAAGTATATTGATTGTCGCAAGTATTATTGATGCAAGTCTCAGGTTAAGACCAAATACACCTACCCTGATTCGGATTCCCATAGACACATAGTCATACTACCAATGGGAATCTAATGGGTCTATCTAGAGCGAAGCTATTTCCGTACCATCGGTAAACACAACCTCCTTTCACACTTGCATAAGTATCCAATACTTAAATATATGAGAACTGTGTCGTTATGCTCCCACAACGCGCACAAGTGCAATACTAGTCTATTTCGCATTATCGATGTCCAGTCTCGATATTCCTACGACTAGGGATATTTAATGATTAAACCTTAGTGGATTAATACTGTCTCATGTCTTATTAATCCAGAACTAATCATATGGACTTTTATCATTTCTATATCTTGGTAATCTAATTACAAATGATAAAAGAGTAATTTTCTTTGTCACATAGTTAATTTGTACAACAACACCATGTTCTGTACAAATAGTGATGCTATGGGTCATAATTGTCCAACAGGAACAACTTCCAGATCTCCCAAGAATTTTCGGAGCCAGAAAGCTTCCTTAGCTGCTTCACAAGCTGCTACATATTCAGCCTCCATGGTGGAGTCAGCAATGCAAGATTGCTTTATACTTCGCCATACTATAGCCCCACCATCTAGGGTAACCACTGATCCTGATGTTGATTTCCTAGAATTGACATTTGTCTGAAAATCAAAGTTTGTATATCCCTTTAGGATCATATCCTCATCGGAATACACAAGCATATAATCTCTCATTCTCTTACGATACTTGAGAATGTGTTTCACAGCCACCCAGTGATCCAATCCTCGGTTTGACTGAAACCTACTAACTACTCCCACAGTAAAACAGATGTCCAGTCTCGTGCATAACATAGCATACATGAGACTACCAACTGCTGAGGCATATGAGATATGTCTCATTTCCTCAACATCTTGATGTGTCTTAGGAGACTGTTCATTTGACAAATGAATTCCATACCGATACGGTAGAGTGCTTTTCTTTGAATCTGCATCCCAAATCGTAAAAGGATCTTGTCGATATAGGATGCCTGAGACATAGTTAACAGTCGTTTCTTGCAATCCCGAAGTATCTGAATCCCAATAACATAACTGGCCTCTCCCAAATATTTATTTGGAATTGATTAGCTAGCTAAGTTTTCACGTCCGATAATATTTTTACATCATTCCCAATGAGTAAAATATCATTGATGTATAAAATAAGAAAAAATACCTTACCATTAATGACGTGCTTGTATACACAAGACTCATCAACATTCTGCTCAAAATTATAAGACTTGATCGTGGTATCAAATCTTATATTCCAAGATCGAGATACCTTCTTAAGTCCATAAATGGACCTTTGCAGCCTACAAATCTTTTGCTCTTGACCTTGGGCTATGAACCCTTCTAGTTGTACCACATAGATACTCTCATCAAGATTTCCATTCAAGAATGCAGTTGTAGGCATTGCATTTTTGCATGTGAAACCCGATGATGAGTCTCAGTTGGAGGCACTACCTTTTTAGTTAAGGATATTGCGGGAAACGGTCGTCGGAAGGGAATCGGTATTTCGTTAGATCCTTGTTCACTTGTTTAGCGTCAATCTCACTTGTTGGACCTCCGTTTAGAGCACCTTTGGCCCCAAAAAAAACCCGCAAACCTTTTAACCTTGGCCCACAACACCTAACCCACCAAGACAAAGCCCACACCACCACCACCTAGGCCCACACGCCCATCACCCTAAAATACATAAAAATTAAATCAAATATTAATTAAATTAAATATTAACTAAATAAAATATTAATTAATTGATATACCAAATTAAATAAAACATAAAATATAATCATACCAAGTTAAAATCAATCAATCAAATATTATTCCTAATTAAAAATATATTATTCATAACTTAAAATATTGTATGCCTAATCAACACAAACTAAATATACTAACTTCCTAATCAAGCCTAAATTTGTCCCCCCTCAATCTTGTATTTACCTTACTTGAAACTAAATCAAATCCTCTCTTTAATGCCAAAATCCATTCCTTATGAGACAAGAAGAAGCCCTAACCCTTCTCTATATAAACAAAGCCAAACCAAGCCTCTCCTCTCTCTCTTTTCACGCCCACTCACACAAAATAAGAGGCTCTCCCTTCACACAATATGCAATACACGCCCAAAGTCAAGAAAACTACATAAATTTCTCTGCAACTCCTCCCTCCATAGCCGAAAACATCACCTTCCTCAACCCCTCCATTGCCGAAAATATTACAGCCTCTGATCACCACTAAAAACCAGCCCCATACACCCCCCAAACATCACCGAAAATTCCCTCAAAAACAGCAGCTACATCACCGAAAATTCCCCCAAAAACAGCAGATACATCACCGAAATTTACACCAAAAACTGCACTGTTTCACACGCCCAAACAGCAGTAAAAACACCTTAAAACAGCCCCTAAATCACCTAAACCAGTAACAAAAAACTGCACTTATAATCCTTAAAATAATCACAAACAACTGCACTTAAAACCTTTAAAAAACAGCCAAAACAATCCGTTGAAACGTCAAAACAGTGACCTGAGCAGTGAGCAGAAAATACAGAGGAAACAGCAGTAAACGGAGGACAAACAGCAAGTAAAACAGAAAAATAGTGAGTTAAGACGCTAAACCAATGAACCGGAGAAGTTGAGGAGCTTTACCCTTCCGATCTCCGTGAAACGCAAGTCTGAAAGTCGGCAAAAAAGGTTAGACCTGGGGGTATTTTCCACATTCGTTTTCTGTTTTATTTTTATTATTTATTGAGTATTTTTCGCATGATTGTTATGTTAAAATGCATGTTGTGGCCCTTGAGTAGATAAATATGCATGTATTACGAAATATTGTATGTTGTGGCCTTGGAATAAAATGAAAGATGTGTCAACTCTCGCGGTATATCGGATGGAAACCTGGACATAAATTTCATAGCCGATTCCGAATGGACGGTAGTATTATCTGTACTCGGGATACAACTCCACGTACCGCTTGGGTAAATGGCACTTTCTTTTGTTTTATGTTGCTTTTATTTATTTATTATTCGTCATTTAAATTCCACATGTTACTTGTTTATGCATGATGCGATCGAGCGCATGTGCTTAGTAAGTCGGATTAAAGGTCCCCTATTTGGAGGGGTTAAAATCCTTTACCACGATGCTTTGTCGCGCCGGTTGATGTGTGTTCGGTTGAATGTAAGATATGTTCAATCGGGCATACTAAGTTTGATATTATTGTCTTTATTCTTTGTATGCATAATGCGATCGAGCGCATGGGTTTAGTAAGTCAGATTAAAGGTCCCCTATTTGGAGGGGTTAAAATCCTTTACCACGATGCTTTGCCGCGCCGATTGATGTGTGTTCGGTTGAATGTAAGATATGTTTAATCGGGCACACTAAGTTTGATATTATTGTCTTTATTCTTTGTATGCATGATGCGATCGAGCGCATGGGCTTAGTAAGTCGGATTAAAGGTCCCCTATTTGGAGGGGTTAAAACCCTTTACCACGATGCTTTGCCGCGCCGGTTGATGTATATTCGGTTGAATGTAAGATGTGTTCAATCGGGTATACGAAGTTTCATATAGTTATCTTTATCTTTGTACGCATTGTAATGAAAAGTGCATGGGCTTATTGTGTTGGACTAAAAAGGTTCTCCATTTGGGGAAAGAAAAGCCTAAAAGGCTACCTTTACCACAATATTTGCCGCGTCTTTCATATATTGATTGCATCATCTATCCCTTAGTCATGGCTTAACGTATTACAATTCATATATCCATGTCATGATAGCATTTCAGTATTATTTCTTGTGGTATATCGGATGGAAACCCGTACATAAATTTCGTAGCCGATTCCGAATGGACGGTAGTGCGGTCTGTACTTAGGATACAATTCCACGTACCACTTGGAAAAGTACTCACATGTGTGTTTGTGTCCATATTAGTTATCTTCTTTTGCACCACGTCATATCATGTTTACTTTAATGCCTAATTGCATCCTTAAGTGTCTTTTTGCATTATGTAATTAGTTGACCCTTTTATTTACGCATGGACATATAATGGCTATTTGTTTATGCTTCCGCACGTATAAGTATGATATGTCTATGAAATCACATGTTCGCCATTATTTGATTCGCTTTTATTTGTGCTTGTGTGGTTAGTGTGTGCTTGTGTTTCCATGAATACAATATGCCAACAAAGTTGTATGTTCGTTGCTACTTTGACGTATTTTCAAGCATGCAATCTTAGATGTGAAATATATGCAAATTTAGGTGTAAGTTTTATTTTTGCGCATATGAATTTAGAAACATGATACTCTTGGGAATAAGTGTTACTTAAGCTTGATTAAATTATTACACAAATCCTTTTATTACAAGTGGCATAAGTAAGGGACCATTCCGAACCCAACGGTTTGAGGTCTTCCCTTACGAGGGGTGAGTGCGGCCTTAAATCTTCGTCCTGGTTCACACCGGGTGGCGTCTCTATTATTCTCCGGTTTAGTCCTTCGCGGGCTACTCCGTACTCCCAACCGGGCCGCGAGCCTGGGACAGCATGTGTCGCCCAGTTTCTGTGTCCCACAGCAGTCTTGACATCCATTTGCCAAATTTCATAGTCATAATATGCGGCAATGAATAGAAGAGTACGAATGGATTTGAGCATGGCTACTAGCGAGAAATTTTTCTCATAGTCAACTCCTTCTTTCTGGCTATAACCGTTGGCCACTAGCCTAGCCTTGAAGGTCTGTACCTTCCCATCTGCTCCCTTATTCCTCTTGTAGATCCGTTTGCAACCTATGGGTTTTACCCCATCAGATTGGTCTAAAAGTTCCCAGACTGAGTTGGAGTACATGGACTCCATCTTTAGGTTCATGGCTTTGAGCCATTCCTCTCTTTCAGAATCATACATTGCACTACGATAGGTCAATAGATCATCTATACCATCGTTGGATGCAACAACTTGTGCCTCTCTAACCCAAGGTAGCGATCAAGTTGTCGTACAACCCTCCCACTGCGTTTAGGTGGTAGATCATTCCTAAAAACTTATATCTGACTCTCAGATGTCGAAGGTGCTATGTAATTGTAAACTATCGTTGACGATGGTGTGTTGGTCGAACCAATAAGTAACTCCTCGAGTAACACCTAACTTCGAGGCTTGAACTCCCTCATTTAGTCCTCCTCTAGAAACATAGCATTTGTCGATACAAATACTTTGTTATCATCAGAAATATAGAAGAATCCACCCCTAGTCTCCTTAAAAATAGCCTATAAATAGGCACACATGAAAACCTGGCTCCAAATTTGTAGTCCTATTCTTCAGCACATGTGCTGGACACTCCCATATGCGAAAATGTCATAAACTAGTTTTACGACCATTCTACAACTCTAAGGGAGTCTTAGGAACAGACTTAGATAGAACTACATTAAGGATATGCACTGCTCTTTGTAGTGCATATCCCCAGAACGAACTAGGTAGTGAGCTATAACTAAACATAGATCTCATCATGTCTAGTAGGGTCTGATTTCTCCTTTCTCCAACACCATTTTACTATGGTGTTCCAGGTGTTGTGAGCTATGATACTATCCCATGCTCAACTAAGAATTCCTCGAAATCTCTGTCAAGGTATTCTCTGCCATGATCTGATCGTAGAGTCTTGATTGTTTTACCTAACTGGTTCTCAACCTCAGCACGATACTCTTTGAACTTTTCAAAAGTATCTGATTTGTGATGTATTAGGTAAACATACTCATATCTAGAATAATAGTGAATGAATCTGATGAAGTATTCAGAACCACCTCAGGCTCTTACATTCATCGGTCCGCAAACGTCCTAATGTATTAGCTCAAGTGGTTAACTGGCTCTTATACCTTTTCCAGTAAAATATCTCTTGGTCATTTTTACTTTTTAACATGATTCGGAGACTGGTAAAGTTTCGAGCTTTAACTGGTTTAAGGCTCCGTTTTTTATCAATCTTTCTATCCGGTCAAGATTGATATGACCAAGTCTAAGATGCCAAAGATATGTGTCATCGTGAGAAATCTTTGGCCGTTTAGTTTTAGGTTTCTCATCCTTAAACATTTTAGTGTTGAGCAGTGACCTATGTGTTAACGGTCTTACCACATATAAGTTATTTTCTGAGTTTCCTATGCATATGGTCAATCCGTTCCTACCAATAATAACTAAATTTCTATTAAAAGAAACTGAATAACCATCATCATAAAGTTTAGAAACGGAAATCAAATTCCTGTGAAAACCAGGAATGAATAACACATCGTTCAAATTTAAATAACTATTATTTGTGAAATTTAAATTGGAAACTCCCACTGCTCTTGCTGAAACGGCATCCCTTTTCCCGACCCTCATGGTGTAGTCACCTTCAGAAAGGTCCCTCCATGAATCAAGTAGATGCAAAGAAGAACAAACAGGGTTAGTGGATCCATAGTCAATAATTTAGGTGGATTTATCATCCTCCACTAATAGAGATTCGATATCGAGTAAATCATATTTACCTGTTTCCTTTTTCTCCTTCAGCTCAGCAAGGTATTTAGGACAATTCCTTTTCCAATTCCCATTCTTGTTGCAGTGGAAACATTTTCCCTTGAGCTTGGAATCCTTGGAGCCTTTCTTGTTGATCTTCTTCTTCATGGGCTTTGCCTTAGCCGTCCTAGTGCTATTCTTCTTCATCTATGCAGATTTAGAAGACTCGGTAATATTTGCCTCAGCACCGGACTTACGAGGATCCACAAGCATGGACTCGTAATGGGTGAGCTCATTAAGCAATTGGGTCAAAGTAAAAGTTAACTTGTTCATAACATAGTTGCTTTTAAACTGCAGGAAACTCTTCGAAAGAGTTTCCATAATCATGGTCACCTGGCTACGCTCGTCAATATGAGCTCCATGGGTTTCAGCAGTGTTGAGATAGGTCATCATCCTCAAGATGTGCTCTCGGACTGATATCACATCCTTCATCCTAGCAGTCATCACTGAGACCATGGCCTCATGACGTTGACACTCCGAAGGCTGTCTAAACATGCCCTGCAATGATGACTCCATCATCTGAGATGCTAATGCCATATGTTCATGCTTTGTAGCAAGAACCTCAGACATCCATGCTAGCAAGTAGCAGCGGGCGTTCTCATTCGCTGCGACCCATTTCTGGTAGTTATCGCGCATAGTTTGGCCAGTATTTCTGGCCAGCTCGGGAGGTTTCTCATCCGTTAGGACAAACTTCAGGTCTTCATAGACCAGGATAGCGTTCATGTTACTTTTCCACTTAACATAATTTTCTCCCATTGATTTATCATTTGAGAGTATGGAAATAATTGGAGAAACCATCGCTGAAAAATAAAATAAACATGCATTTAAAATTCATTCATCGCATATGAAAATTATCAAACAATTTTGGCATGAAATAAAACATGTTGCATGAACTATGAATAACAAATTAGAAACCTAACAAAATTACTATGCCACGGAAATCTATCATCCTGCAAGTAAGTGCCGCCGTAGGGTAGGTCAAGTACTTGCATGATAGATCGAGACAATCTCAGTCGATTAATATATGCAGGAATAACTCTTATTCCTAATTTTCAATTAAAATAAACATGCATTTGATCAAGGAATTTTATTAACAGTTAATTATTCCTTTGTGAGTGTGACCCGCCGTTTCGGGATTCTTGGACTTAAGGAGTGAAGTGCCGCCGTAGGGTAAGTCAGTTCACAAGATACATCTAGAATCCCTATCCTCTCGGAATCCAAACCTGATATTGACCCAAAATGGACACCATCCGTAGGGGGACAAAAGCAAAGCCATCTCAATGCGCCTTTTAAATCTCACGTTTTCGGACTAACAACGGAGATAGTGGGATATACTATCGTATATGCCTCTCCCACTATTTTAAAATTAAGGTTTCTATTTATAAAATATCTAATATTTTAATTTAACTAGTGTGAATAAATTTATGACGGCTAAATCATAACTGTTATTAACATTAGTTCAACATTAGTGACCTAACCAATTTTAACTCTTAAAATTTATATCACTAATTTTCATTAGTCTCTACTAATACTATTACTCAATTAAACCAATTTAATTAGAGTGGTATTAGTGACCTATTATATTTTAACTCTTAAAATATTAGAACAGTAATAGGTTTAAAATTTTAGAATCCTAAAAAGGTCAAGATTTGTATTAAACTATTTAATTAATCTTAATGCGTTATAAAATCTAATGGTACGTAGAATTGTATCCCGAGTGCAGACCATATTACCGTCCATTCGGAATCGACTATGGAATTTATATCTAGGTTTCCATCCTATATACCAATGGAATTTATTATGCACTAATTAAGCCCAATACGTTAGAATTAAAATTTAAATCATAAATCCAATTAATCCATTAATTGATTTCCATGCATATCATAATCTAATTTAAACATTTTAAATCACATAAAATCATATTTCATGTCTATAATGATAATGCATCTAAAACATGTTATGGCATGTAAAATGCAAGAGTAAGCACCTTAAGCTATATGACATGTTATTCAAACAATTCGAAATAAAAATACATATAACATAAAAATATTTTGCATGGACCGGGCTCTTATTTTTCCTATACTAATCTAATTAGTACATCAAATTTACCAAGGAATCCTTGGTCTTCAAATCCCGCTTCAAGGTGGTGTTGGCCCCTTTTGCGACTTCGGTGCTCCAAATTACAATAATTGAAATTTTACATTGGAAAAAAAAATTACAACAATTGTAAACAATGGCCTTATGGCCTTGCATCCCAAAATCAAAACCAACTACAAAAATAAGAGCCGGAAAAATTTACGACCAATGTAAAATCTATTCATCATATGAAATAATAAAAACATTCATCATATGAATATTATTTTGTGCCTACTCAACTAAACATGCATATCAAATTTATAACTCATATAAATATATAAAAAACAGAAACTTTAAATGAAAAAGAGAAGGGTTAAGAACACTTTTCAACCTCGCTCTCGATGTTAATTGTAGAAAATGCTTTCCTCACGCAGCGGAAACGTCTTAGGCACACAGATCAGACTTGAAAAAATTTTATGCCCTTCTCCTATGAATGCCGAATGGAACCAGAAGTACCACAGAAATTTTGCTACTATTTTAAGCCAAATTTCAGCCCCGAAACAGCCCCTGAACATCCCCCAAATAGAAGCACAAAACCGGACTGTTTTAGCACCCCAATTGCGCCCAACACACTCCTGAACAGCCCCTGAAATGGCGTGGACAGCGGCTGTGTTTTGGTTCTGATTTCTCACTAGAAAATAGCCACAACACAGCCCCAAAGCACCACTAAATGTTCCCCAAACATTATGGATTAAAACGAAACCAAACCGGGTTCCGTTTCATCAACCAAAGGGGCGGCAGTGAGCAATATTTAGCCTCACTGTCGAGAACAGTAAAATAAGATGAAGATGAAATAAAGTTCGACACATCAAAGTCTTATGTGCTATGTCCCGTTAATAACGAATACTTGTGTGGGCAAGACTCATAAAATAATCTCTAACTATTTAGGGATTAAGTCACACAAACAACTTTCGTTTTATATTTTTCTTTTTCTTTTGTTCTTGTTTTTTTCTCAATAATTGAGAGGATTTTGAAGAATAACAAAGGTGGATAGGGTTAGAATGAGAGGCTTAGCCAAAAGAAAAATCATATTTTCCTTTTTATACTTGAGGTTTAATTTACAAAATAAAACAAAACCCTTCATATTTCTCCATTTGTGAAATTCGGCCAATGGGTATATTTTTCAATAATTTTGTAAAATCCAATATTACATAATCATCATCTTAATGATAATTTAAAATTCCTCTTTAATAGTTGTAACATCCAATTCAAGATGTTTATTTTCCAAAAACTCTTCCCCACATTTTCGTTTGAAATTCGGCCAACACTAGGAATAATAGATAATTTTGTAACATTAAGTATTTAATTCCATAATTAAAATATATGTTACAAAATCAAAGAGTTACTACCTTTCATAAAGGTGTAACTTCCAAATTCAATTCAAAGGGTTTCCAAAACCCAAATTTGGAATTCCAATATTAGCCTTCATTCAAATTATATTAAATATAATTTAATAATAAATAATAAACAATTATCATATAATCATTTATCATATAAACCATATATTAACTTTTAATATATAGTTCCAAGTGTGACAAAAAATATTATTAATCATATTAATAATATTTCTACATATGTGAGTATACAATTGGACTATCCAATTATACTAAATCCGCTATAGTAAATCGAGCTAGCACGGGGACCAAATGGACCTACGGTTTCGAGCTCCAAAAATCTTGAAATATTAATTAAGCTGTTAATTAAATATTTCGAATTATTAACTCTGTGTTATTCCACTAAAAACCCGAAGCTGTACTCTCGTTGTCGTAAATGATATATTAATCCGAACCAAGTCGGTGTTCATCGATATAGTCATTGCATATAGATTAACCATTCACGAGTATCTCGTAATTAGAGCTGGGTCATAATTTCCGTTATACCCCTCTAATTATTTTGACCTTAAGTACCATTTATTCACTAATGAATGATTTATTCATAACGATTATGAATTTTAATCTTTCTATTCGTAATAGAAATACTTGAGCGCTCAAATCGTTCAATCACCGAATCAACCCTTAAGAAATATACTCCTATACTTCTCACAAAAAGGAGTGAACTCAATGTCTATGTAAAATATTCACAGCTACACAACAGACCATGCCCCCAAAGTACGTAGCTATTGGTCGGGACTGCTACACCAACCTCACCTTTGTAAATCAAAGGATATAGCCTGCCATGCAGGAATTCATAGTACGCTCTGATTAAAGATTAATCCATATATGACCATCTAGTATATCAGAATGACTTTCTTTGTTTAACAGATATTAAAAGAATGTCATTTCCATCTGGGTCCAGTCCTATATGATCACATCATACAAGGTGCCTCCATTCTCATTTCTCTACATGGATGATCTCGGATCATGGTCACCTTACAAATATAGAATGGATCGCAACTATAGATAAACCACAAATAAAATACCCGCTTTGTTTGCTCTCTATGGACTATTTAAGATTACTAACTTCAGACTTAAATCCTCTTGTCTATGACACTCATACACTAAGTCTGAAGATACATAAGTAATCTAGGGTATTCAAGATAATTTATAATACACGAAAATTAAACAAACACTTTGATAAATGAATAATGCATCATTTTATTTCAAAACACATAAAGCCGTTTACATCATATGTAGCTCTAGGGCATAAATCCCAATAGTAATTTGGAGCACCGAAGTCGCAAAAGGAGCCAACACCAATTTAGAGAGTGATTTGAAGACCAAGGGATGCTTTGGGTATTTTTTGTACTAATTAGATTAGTATAGGGAAAAATAAGTGTCCGGTTAATGCAAAATATTTTTTATGTTATATGTATGTTTATTCGAATTGTTTGAATAACATTTCATTTACCTTAGGGTGCCTACACTTGCATTTCACATGCCATGACATGTTTTAGATGCATTATCATTATAGACATGAAATATGATTTTATGTGATTTAAAATATTTAAATTAGAATATGATATGCATGTAAAAATAATTAATTGGATTAATTGGTTTTAAGGTTTAAATTTTGAATACTAATATATTGGGCTTAATAAGTGTATGATAAATTCCATAGGTATATAGGATGGAAACCCGGACATAAATTCCATAGCCGAATCTGAATGGACGGTAAAGTGGTCTGCACTCTGGATATAATTCCATGTACCATTGGATTTTATAACGCATTAAGATTAATTAAATAGTTTAATATAAATCTTGATCGTTTTAGGATTCTAAAATTTTATACAAATTAGTGTTTTAGTATTTCTAATAGTTAAAATATAATAGGCCACTAACACCACTCTAATTAAATTAGTTTAATTAAGTAATATAATTAGTAGAGACTAATGGAAATTAGTGATACAATTTTTAAGAGTTAAAATTGGTTAGGTCACTAATAGTGTACTAGTGTAAATAAGAGTTATGATTTAGCCGTCATATATTTATTCACACTAGTTATATTAAAACATTAGATATTTTATAAATAAAAACTTTAATTTTAAAATAGCGAGTAGGATATGGATATACGAAAGTATATCCCACGATCTTCGTTGTTAGTCCGAAAACGTGAGATTCAAAAGGCTCCTCGAGACGGCTTTGTTTTCGTCCCCCTATAGATGGTGTCCATTTTGGGTCAATATCATGTTTGGATTCTGAGAGGTTAAGGATTCTAGATGTATCTTCTGAACTGACCTACCCTACAATGACACTTCACTTGTTAAGTCCAAGAATCCTGAAACATTGGGTCACACTCATAAATGAATAATTAACTGTTAATGAATTTCCTTGATCGAATCAAACAGTAGTTGGTTAATATAGGAATAAGAGTTATTCATGTATATATTAAACGATTGAGATTGTCTCGATCTATCAGGCAAGTACTTGACCTACCCTACGGCGGCACTTACTTGTAGGATGATAGATTTCTATTGCATAGTAATTCTGTTATGTGTCTAATTCATTATTCATAGTTCATGCATCATGTTTAATTTTATGCCAAAATTGTTTGATGATTTTAATATGCGATGAATGACTGAGCTGGCCAAAAATTTTGGCCAAGTTGTGCGTAATGCCTACCAGAAATGGGTCGCAACTAATGAGAAAGCCCACTGCTACTTGATAGCAGAGATGGCTGAGGTTCTTGCTGTAAAGCAATGGCTTTAGAATCTCCGATGACGGAGTCATTGCAGGGCATGTTCGGGCAACCTTCGGAGTGTCAACATCATGAGGCCATTGTCTCAGCGATGACTGTTAGGATAATGGATGGGATATCAGTCCGAGAGCACGTCTTGAGGATGATGACCTATCTCAAAACTATTGAAACCTATGGAGCTCGTATTGACGAGCGTAGCTAGGTGACTATGATTATGGAAGCTCTTTCGAAGAGTTTCCTACAGTTTAAAAGCAAATATGTTATGAATAAATTGACTTTTTCTTTGACACACCTGCTAAAAGAGCTCACCCTAAATGAGTCCATGCTGGTGAATCCTCGTAAGCCCAATGTTGAGGAAAATGTTGCCGAGTATCCTAACTCTGCAAAGATGAAGAATAATAGCACTGGGAATGCTAAGGCTAAGCCCATGAAGAAAAAAAACAAGAAAGGCTCCAAGGATGCCAAGCCCATGGGAAAGTGTTTCCACTACAACAAGAACGGGCATTGGAAAATGAATTGTCCTAAATACATTGCTGAGCTGAAGGAGAAAAAAGATACAGGTAAATATGATTTACTCGTTATCGAAACTTTATTAGTGGAGGATGATAAATCTGCATGGATTGTTGATTCTAGAGCTACTAACCATGTTTGTTCTTCTTTGTAGCTACTTGAATCATGGAGGGACCTTGCTGAAGGTGACTACACCATGAGGGTCGGGACAGGGGATGCCGTTTCAACACGAGCAGTGGGAGTTTCCAGTTTAAATTTTACAAATAATAGTTATTTAAGTTTGAATAATGTATTATTCATTCATGGTTTTCGTAGGAATTTGATTTCTGTTTCTAAACTTTTGGATGATGGTTATTCAGTTTCTTTTAATAGCAATTTGGTTATTATTTGTAGAAATGGATTAACCATATGCACAAGAAACTCAGAAAATAACTTATATGTGTTAAGACCATTAACACATAGGTCACTGCTCAACGCTAAAATGTTTAAGGTTGAGAAACCTAAAACTAAATGGCAAAAGATTTCTCACGATGACACATATCTGTGGCATCTTAGACTTGGTCATATAAGCCTTGACCGGATAAACATATTGATAAAGAATGGAGCTGCAAACCAGATAAAGCTCGAAACTTTACCAATGTGTGAATCCCATTTAAAAGGAAAAATGACCAAAAGACCTTTTACTGGAAAAGGTATAATAGCCAGTAAACCACTTGAGCTTATATATTTAGACATTTGCACACCGATGAATGTAAGAGCCCAAGGTGGTTATGAATACTTCTTCATATTCATCGACGACTATTCCTGATATGGGTATGTTTACCTAATGCAGCACAAGTCAGATACTTTTAAAAAGTTCAAGGAGTATCATTCTGAGGTTGAGAACCAGTTAGGTAAAATAATCAAGACTCTACGATCAGATCATAGAGGAGAATACATTGACAGAGATTTCGAGGAATTTTAGTTGAGCATGAGATAGTATCCCAGGTCACAGCGCCTGGAACACCACAGTAAAATGGTGTTGCAGAAAGGAGAAATCAGACCCTACTAGACATTATGAGATCTATGTTTAATTACAGCTCACTACCTAGTTTGTTCTAGGGATATGCATTACAAACTACAATGCATGTCCTTAATGTAGTTTCATCTAAATCTGTTCCTAAAACTCCCTTAGAGTTGTGGAGTGGTCGTAAAACTAGTTTATGACATTTCTGCATATGGGGGTGTCCAGCATATGTGCTGAAGAATAAGAATGCAAAGTTGGAGCCACGTTCTCAGGTGTGCCTATTTTTAGGCTATCCTCAGGAGACTAGGGGGATTCTTCTATTGTCCTGAAGATAACAAAGTGTTTGTATCGAAAAATGCCACATTTCTATAGCAGGACTACATGAGGGAGTTCAAACCTTGTAGTAAAGTGTTACCCGAGGAGTTAATTGTTGGTTTGACAAGCATATCATTGTCAATGATAGTTAACAAATACATAGCACCTTCGACATCTGCGCGTCAGGTGCAAACTCATCAGAATGATCTACCACCTAGACATAGTGGGAGGGTTGTATGATAACCTGATCATTATCTTGGAGTTGGAGAGGCATAATTTGTCGCATCCAATGATGGTATAGATGATCCATTGACCTATCGTAGTGCAATGGATGATTCTGATAAAGATGAATGACTCAAAGCGATGAACCTAGAGATGGAGTCTATGCACTCCAACTTAGTCTGGGAACTTGTAGACCAACCTGATGGGGTGAAACCCATAGGTTGCGAGTGGATTTACAAGTGGAAGAAGGTAGCAGATGGGAATGAACAGACCTTCAAGGCTATGCTAATGGCCAATGGTTATACCCAAAAAGTGGGAGTTGACTATGAGGAAACTTTCTCGCCACTATCCATGCTCAAATCCATCCGCACTCTTCCATCCATTGCCGCATATTATAACTATGAAATTTGAAAAATAGTCATCAAGACTACATTCTTGAATGGAAATCTTGATAAGAGCATCTATATGGTACAACCAGAAAGGTTCATAGCCCAAGGTCAATAGCAATAGGTTTGCAAGTTGCAAAGGTCCATTTACGGACTTAAGTAGACATCTCGATCTTGGAATATAAGATTTGATACCACGATCAAGTCTTTTGATTTTGAGGGGAATGTTGATGAGCCTTGTGTATACAAGTGCGTCATTGACGGGAAGATGGTTTTTCTTATTTTATATGTCGATGATATTTTACTCATTAGGAATGATTAAAGATATTATTGGACGTGAAACCTAGCTTTGCTAACCAATTCCAAATGAAAGGTTTGGGAGAGGCCAGATATGTTCTTGGGATTTAGATACTTTGGGATCGCAAGAATGACTGCTAGCTATGTCTCAGGCATCCTATATCGACAAGATTCTTGTGCAATTTGGGATGCAAAATTCCATGAATGGCAATCTGCCTAATCGGCATGGAATTCATTTGTCAAAGGAATAGTCTCATAAGACACCTCAAAATTTTGAGGAAATGAGACATATCCTATATGCCTCAGCAGTTGGTAGTCTCATAAATGCTATGTTATGCACGAGACAAGACATCTGTGTTGCAGTGGGAGTAGTCAGTAGGTTTTAGTCGAACCCATGATTGGATCACTGGGTGATTGTGAAACACATTCTCAAGTATCTTCAGAGAACGAGAGATTATATGATTGTGTATTTCGTTGAGGATATGATCCTAAGGGGATATACGAACTATAATTTTCAGATAGATGTCGATTCTAGGAAATCAACATCTAGATCACTGTTTACCCTAGTTGGTGGGGCTATAGTATGGCAGAGTATAAATCAATCTTGCTTTGCTGACTCCACCATTGAGGCTGAATATGTAGCAGCTTGTGAAACAGCTAAGGAAGTAGTTTGGCTCCATAAATTCTTGGGAGATCTGGAAGTTGTTCCAGATATGGATAAACCACTCACACTTTATTGCGATAATAGTGGTGTAGTGGAAAATTCAAAAGAACCAAGAAGCCACAATATGGGAGAGCATATAGAGAAGAAATATCATCTCATCAGGGAGATAGTGCAGAGATGAGGCATTACTATCATAAAGATTGCATCCTTAGAGAACCTGGCTGATCCGTTTACAAAGAACTTGTCTGCTAAATTATTTGAAGGTCACTTAGATGGTCTAGGATTACGTGATATGTCTCATTTGCTCTAGTGCAAATGGGAGATTGTTGGGATATATGCCCTAGAGCTGCATGTAATGTAGATGACTTTATATGTTTTGAAATAAAATGATGCATTATTCATTTATCAAAATATTTGTTTAACTTTTGCATATTATAAATTATCATATTACCCTAGATTATTTATGTTCCTTCAGACTTAGTGTATGAGTGTCATACACAAGAGGATTTAAGTCTGAAGTTAGTAATCTTAAACAGTCCATAGAGAGCAAACAAAGAGGGTACTTTATTTGTGGTTTATCTATAGCTGCGGTCCATTCTATATTTTTATAGCGACCTTGATCCGGGATCGTCCATGTAGAGACATGAGAATGAAGGCACCTTGTATAATGTGATCATATAGGACTGGACCTAGATGAAAATTACTTTCTTATAATAACTGTTAAGCAAAGAAAATAATTTCAATCTACTAGATGGTCATATATGGATTGATCTTAATCTTGACTGTACTACGATCTCCTGCATGGCAGGCTATGTCCTTTGCTTTACAAAGATGAGGTTGGTGTAGCAGTCCCGACCAATAGCTACATACTTTGGGGGCATGGTCTGTTGTGTAGCTGGGAACATTTTACATAGATATGAAGTTCACTCTTTCTTGTGAGAAGTAGAGGAGTATCTGTCTTAAGGGTTCATTCGGCACTTTAGCGGTTTGAGCGCTCAAGTCTTTCTATTACGAATAGAAAGATTAAAATTCATAATGGTTATAAATAAATCGTTCATTAGAGAATCAATGGCACTTAAGGTATAAATAATTTATAGGGGTATAACGAATATTATGACATGGCTCTAATTACGAGATACTCATGAAGGGTCAATTCGTATGTAGTGACTATATCGATGGACACCGACTTGGTTCGGCTTAATATATCATCTGCAACAATGAGAGTGCAACTTTGGGTTTTTAGTAGAATATCCCGGAGTTAATAATTCATAATATTTAATTAAGAGCTTAATTAATATTTCGAGATTATTGGAGCTCGGAACCGTAGGTCCATTTGGTCCCCGTGCTAGCTCGATATACTATATCGGATTTAGTATAATTGGATAGTCCAATTATATACTCACAAATGAATAAATATTATTAATATCATTAATAATATTATTTTGTCACACTTGAAACTTTATATTAAAAGTTAATATTAAGTTTTGTTAAATATATAATATTTATACGCATGTATTAAATTATATAAGATATAATTTAATGTAAGGTCAAATTAGGAATTCCAAATTTATATAAATAAAATGGTGAATTTGGAATTTCCAAATTTTATGGGTTTTGGACACCCTTGTAATTATTTTGGAAGTTACATCTTTTGAATGGGTGTCTATCATTCAATTTTGTAACATATATTTTTTTATGGAAAGTAAATACAATTGTTACAAAATTAATGAAAAATATATGCTATGGCCGAATTTGAGAGGGTATGAAAAGGGAATGATTTGTTTTTGTTTTGGAAAAAATTACCCTAAGTATAAAAAGGAAAATTGTTTTTCTTTTTGCTTAAGTCTTTCTTTCTAACCCTAGCCTCCATCTTATTCTTCTTCATTCTCTCTCAAAGGTTGAGACAAACCAAAAGATAGATAAGAAGAATTTAAAAACAGATACCAAGTGTGATTAAATCTGTAAAACGTTTAGGGATTATTTTGTGAGTTTTGCCCACATAGGTTTCCGTTTGTAACGAGATATAGTTCGAAAGACTTTGTGGTTTCGAACAAATAATCATATTCTTTTTATTCTTGTTGTACTCGGCAGTGAGGCTTTGTTTTGCTTATTGCCGCCCTTTTACTTGGTGAAATAGAACTCGATTTGGTTTCGTTTTAATCCAGTTTTTTTGAAACATTTTATGGTGTTTTGGGACTATGTTGGGGCCATTTGCAAGTGAAAAAATCAGAACTGAAACACAGCCATAGTCCAGACATTTTAGTGACTATTTCAGCAGTGCGTTGGGCTCGAATCGAGTCCAAATTAGTCCAGTTTTTATCCGGCTATTCGGGGCTGTTTGGGGACTGTTTCGGGGCTAGAATTTTATTTAAAACAGAAGCAAAATTTCAGTGGTGGTGGCAAAAATATTCGGCAGTTCAAATGGTAGTGCATAAAAATTTTTCAAGTCCGATCTGTGTGCCTAAACCATTTTCGCTGCGTAAGGAAAGCGCTTCATACATATAAAAATCTAACCAGACATAGAAAGCATGTATTCACCCCCAACTTAGAGTCTAACGAGAAGTTGATCATGTTAGACAGTAATGACCCATAGTGTCACTATTTTGTAAATGATATTGTATTATTGTACAAAATTAACTATGTAGTAATGAAATTGCCTTTTACCGTTTTGTAATTAATTTACTTTGATATATAAATGGTAAAAGTCCCTATGATTAATTCCGGATTGAGATGATATGAGACAGTATCAATCCATAAAGGTTTAATCATTAAATATCCCTAGTAGTAGTATTATCGAGATTAGACATCGATAATGCGGAATAGACTAGTACTGCACTTGTGCGTGTTGTGAGGGCACAACAGCATAGTTCTCATATATTTGAGTATTGGATACTTATGCAAGTGCGGTAGGAGGTTGTGTTTTACCGATGGTACGGAAAACAGCTTCGCTCTGGATAGACCCCACGGAATCCCATTGGTAGTATGTCTGCGTGTCTATGGGAGTCCGCTTCAGGGTAGGTGCATATGGTCTTAACCTGAGACTTGCATCGCTAGTACTTGCGACAATCGGTAGACTTTAGTTTTGGTCGTCCAGGGCTTTAACAGGTTCTGTGTACACCTCTTCTAGGTTTATCGGGAATCGTAGTGTATTGGGTGTGATGTCAAGACGGAAGTATCACTTCAGACATATGGAGATGATGATCGCGCAGGATACAGAACTAGTACTCTATAATGGTTGCAACCATCGGGATAATATGACAAGGTCAGGATTATCCGATTCAAAGAGACTAGTTGCTTGATGTCCGATATATGTATCGTACGGGGCAGACACATCTCCAGCCCCAGGCCTTACATGTGATCATCCGATACTGGATCAGTATACACTATACTACGGTATACTACGCCTGTTATAGATCTTATATTCCAATAAGAATATTTCTGGAGAATTGGGTAGGCATGGCGTTTTGCTAGAGGCTAACCTTGTCTTGTAAATCGGTAAAAACGTAGTACTTGGTACGTACGTGTTCGGATAATCTGACGGCCGTATTTACTGCCAATATATCCAGAGATCTCTTGGGTCGCTTCCCGAAGATTCACCAATGACGTATGATTCAAACTCGATTAATCTTGGATTAATTACGGAGAGACTTTATCTTGGATAAAGTACTATACATAGAGAGAGAACGATTAATTTGGAATTAATCGTAAAATTATTATATTCGATATAATAATCGAAATTCGATTTCGACGCGAAATTAAAATTAGATTTTAATTCGGGCAAACGAGTTAATTTAGAATTAATTCGTTAGCGACGTAAATAATAATTTCGCTAGGCGCAATTATTTATTTAAATTCGATTTAATTAACGTCGCGACGAAAGTTCGGTATTTCGGAAATATCGAACCCGAACGCGTGAGTACGTGTGGGCCCACTTTCATTTGGGTTGTGTGGGGCCCACATGACACATGTCATTTTATGCATTATTTAATTGTTAATACATTGCATGGTGATAGTGTACAATACACTCAATGGTTTTGCATGGAGTTTGAGTGTTTGACACTCTAAGCCATTGCATGATTTGTGTCATAAGTTTATTATTAATTTAATAAATATTATGGCATAAATATAAATTGATTTTTGTAACAAAAATCATAACACTCTCTCTCTCTATTCTCTTATGACCGAAACTGTGAGCTCTCACAGCCCTCTCCACTTTTCTGTTTTTGTTGCAAAATACTTGAAGAATTTGTGTTGTTTGGAACATAAAATCACACACAAGGCTAGCACCATCAAGGGATCATACAAAGGTGTTATGGGAAACTAATCTTAGAGCTTGGAAGGATCAAAAATTGCTTGGAGCTTCTCTTTTCTGTTTGGCCGAAACCCTCACTGCACAAAGGAGAAAATTTTTGTTTCATCAACGCATCCGCATTCCGATCTTTGTGAGTATGATTCCGCCATACTTTAATATTGTTCATTCATTTATATGTTTTGTTTGCTCTTTTGATCTTGGGACATGGATTAGAGAGCATGAAAATATATTAGGGTAATATTGAGCTTAAAGGGCATGAAAATATATTAGGGTAATATTTGGGCTAAATTGATTGAAGCATGATTTGATGATTTTGATTGATTAAGTATGCTTAAATGTATGTTACATTATGTTATACATTATCAATTTCATGAAAAATAAATTGGATTAATTTTTCCCCTCTTGGAGAGGCTTGGCCGAATACTACCTAGACAATGGAGATGATGATTTGTTGTTTATAAGATCATTGGATGACTTTAAACGAACATAAAATGACGATTTGTGATTCGATTGGATTGAAAACGAAATCGGTAATTTTTCATCACCTTGGCCGAATGCATGGAAGAAGATTAGGGACTTGATTTTTTGATTAAATAATGTTGGACATGTATTTAAGATAAAAATATGATTAATGGATTAATTTGATATTTTGGAAATATTGATTTAAAGGATTAATCATGACATTACACTTTAATTAATTAAGTTATAAAATTTGGAATTTTAAAATTTGATTAATTGGGCTTAATTTTGAATTGGGCCTAAAACTATTATATTTGGACATAATGGGTTTGGTTGGACCAAGTAGGTTTGGGCAAATTGGATTGGATCCAAAAATGGGCCTAAATCACTCCATTAAGTCCAAATGTAATAAATGGGCTTTTATGTTTAATTGGGCCTTATGGGCTTGATATTGATTTTTATGGCAAATGAGGGTGATTCCTTATTGGGCTTGGAAATTGGGTTTGACCCACATTGACCAAGGCCCAAGCCTAATGAAATCAATTGAAAGCCCATCGGACTTTAATTAAACGGACATTGGATGTTGATTGGGCTTTGAGACCCGATAGAATTAGATTTGGAATCTAAGTCATAAAAGTGTAAATATTTAATTTGGAATTAAATATAAGGATTAGTATTGAATACGACTTAAATTGGATTTGACGAGTAGTTCGATATAATTCGTGAATTCATACTATAAGTATTTATTCTCAAATTGAGTTGGACTCGCGCAAATGCAAACAATTGTTTGAACATTGTATTGTCACCTAATTAAAGACTAATTAATTGGATTTGATTGGTTGTATAACATGCCTTGAATGAATGAATGTGGATGTAATGTATGAATAGTGTATATCGGATGGATATTAGAAGGGAAGGGTAATTTTAGAAATTATTGTAAATTTAGAATTTATAAATTGGACCTGCGTGTCCAGCCTTTCTCTTATTGTCTCTTTGTATTCTCTTCTCACCTAATTCCCCTCAATGTAAATGAGGTTTCTCTTATTGTATTATGTAATTGGGTAAGAGTAGAATAGTTCTAGCGGGGAGAGGAAAGGGAGTGATTTGTTCTAGGAACAAGTTGTTGTTCATATCCATCCGTATATCGCTATTACTTTACTTTACGCGCTTTATGATGTTTTAGAAGCATGCTTAAGGGTGTATGATGATGAGACCTAACAAAGATAAATTAATTGGTTGCCAATTACACGAAAATCCCTCAAACAATATTAAGCGATTTTCCTTCCGTTGAGTGATTCTTTCTCAAGATCCGAAATTGGCATTGTTTGTTGGCCAAGTCAAGACCTTTGTCAATTGAGGATGTGTTTGAATCATGAGAGTTTTGTTCCATATCGGTGTCTTGTCCAAGTTGTGATTTGTTGGCCAAAGTCAAGATCACTTCTTGTCCATCGACATTGATTACGAAACTTTCCATGTCAATGGGTCCCGCTTAACTGGAATCATTAAGTTTGTTGTGCCAAAGCCAAGACTTAGTTGATTCAGAGGAAATGGTTAGGAAAATGTATTGGATACATTGACATATGTATTAGATATATATGTTTCGGACTTGGATGTCCACCTACCGGATCTAGGAATTGGATGGGATCCAATTGATCTTCGAGATCTACCTAGTTAAATATCATACAACTTGTTGGCCAAAGTCAAGGTTGTGTGTTATTTAACGGGATCCTAGCCCACTAGGAAATTGGATTTCCCGAGTACTCGACAGAGGGTTAGAGACTTGTAGAAAATAGTGGGAGGCTAGTATTGAATTTGCAATTTCATTCAGATACTTAGCTTTACGCGCTTACAAAATTTATTTCGTCAATATTTTAACATTAGTTGGACTAATAAAATTTATTTTTCTTGTAACAGTTTGACTGTACCCATATATCGTTAACTAGATAGTTGGACTATCGTAGTTAAGATGGCAAACAAAGGAAATGTCCGAGACATAATCATGGGTGATAATGTATTTAAGGGCACGAACTTTGCTGACTGGGAAATGAACCTGAGGATAGTCCTTGGGGCAGAGAGGCTGTTGTACACCATACAGAGGCCCACTGAGCCACTTGAGCTGGAGTTATGGAGAACTCATAGCGATGATTGTGATACAACTCAGTCGATCATGCTTGCTTCCATGACTCAACACTTTCGTCGCCAGAATAGGGACTTGGATCCTTATAATATGATGGCTAGACTAAAGGATCTTCACCGCACTAATAAGCGGATGGAGAGGTATGAGTTGGTGAAGAAACTCTTTCGCTCCCGTATGACTGATGGCGCTTCAGTTGAGGCCCACGGGACTCAAATGATAGCTGACATTGATGAGCTGGCCAAGATGGGAATAGTCTTGGAGGCTGAGCTGACTGTAGACATGCTTTTACAGTCACTTCCCGATACTTGGAAGCAGATTATCATCAACTACAAGTTGATGGATACGGACGATACTCTTGGAGAGCTATTGTCCATTCTTAAGGAGTCAGAGAAAGAGCTTCTTAAAGGCAACAAGCGCGAGGCGCACTTTGCATCGACCTCTCAGACGTCAAGGGCTGGGCCCAAGGCAACTGGAGGGGTGAAAAAGAAGAAGCGTAAGAACAAGGGCAAGGCCAAGATGCCGATGGCTTCTGGGAAGCCGAGGAACAAGTCACAAGACATATGCCTTAACTGCGGCAAAAGAGGTCACTGGAAGCGTGACTGCCGCATGAACAAGGCGATCAGAAGGGAGATCAAGGCGGGCAAGGCACCGACCTCTGGTATGTTTGTTATTGAAATAAACATGGCTACTTCTAGTTTAAAAATTGGATTTTTGATTCTGGTTGTGGTTCTCATATATGTACTGATATGCAGGATCTGCAGAACAACAGGACTCTGGCTTCAGGGGAGATTGATCTACGAGTTGGAAACGGAACTCCTGTTGCTGTTTTGGCCGTGGGCACTTTTGTATTAGAACTGCCCTCGGGGCATGTACTTAAACTAAATGACTGTTATTATGTACCTAGTTTGACTAGGAATATTATATCTGTATCTTTGTTAACCCGAAATGGGTACACTTTTGTATTTAGAAACACTGGGTGTTATTTATATAAAAATGATGCAGAAATATGCACTGCAGTTGCAAATAATGGTCTTTATATTTTGAATATAAATGAATCTCCTACATATAAATTAACAAACAAAAGGCTTAAAAAGAGTGATCCAAATGATGAAACTTATATGTGGCATTGTCGTCTGGGACACATTAACAAGACTCGCATATCCACACTTTCGAAGAGTGGGTACTTGGACGGATTTGATCCAAATTCATATGACGTCTGCGAATCTTGCTTATTAGGCAAAATGCCTAAATCACCTTTTAGCGGTAAAGGTGAACGTGCCACTGAACTGTTAGCCCTCGTTCATAGTGACGTTTGTGGGCCCATGTCTAGCCAGGCTAGAGGTGGATATCGATACTTCGTAACCTTTACCGATGATGCATCACGTTACGGTTATGTGTATCTAATGACGCACAAGTCGGAAACTTTTGAGAAATTCAAAGAGTTTCGACACGAAGTTGAAAAACAAACAGGCAAGAGTATTAAGACATTACGGTCGGACCGTGGTGGCGAATACTTAAGTAATGAGTTTCAAGATTACCTGAAAGAATATGGTATTCTTTCACAGTGGACTCCTCCTGGAACACCACAATTAAATGGTGTGTCCGAACGGAGAAACCATACCTTGTTGGACATGGTAAGGTCGATGATGAGTAGAACTGAGCTGCCATTTCCTTATGGGGATATGCATTAAACAGTGCAGTTCTTATTTTGAATAAGGTTCCGTCAAAGTCTGTTGAATAGACACCATATGAGATATGGACAGGTAAGAAACCGAGTTTCTCATTCCTGAAGATTTGGGGTTGCTGGGCATACGTTAAACGTTTTGAAGGTACCAAACTTGAACCCAAATCAGATAAATGCCTATTCGTTGGATATCCTAGGGAAACCAAAGGATATTACTTCTATCACCCACAAGAGAACAAAGTATTTGTTGCTCTACATGCGGTTTTCCTTGAGAAGGAATTCCTAAATGCAGTGTTTAGTGGGAAGAAAGTAGAACTCGATGAAAGTCGTAGTGATACTGTTCTTGGCAATGAATTATCAACGGAACATGAACAGTCCATCTGGGATGAGACTGAACCACAATCTTCAAATACACAAGGACCGCGTAGGTCGGAGAGAGTCAGGGTAATACTGAGAGGTATGGATTCCTGATCTCACCTCATGTAGATATTAATCTTATTGAGGATAATTAACCGGCTACGTATGAGGAAGCGATACAAGGTATCGAATCCGCTTTATGGCAAGAAGCCATGAAGGCCGAAATGGATTCCATGTATACCAACCAAGTTTGGACACTGGTTGATGCACCAGAAGCGTAAAGCCTATTGGATGCAAATGGGTCTTCAAGAAGAAGACTGACATGGATGGCAACGTACAAACGTACAAAGCTAGGCTTGTAGCGAAGGGATATCGTCAACGACTTGGTTGATTATGACGAAACCTTCTCACCCGTTGCCATGATTAAATCCATTCGGATAATGCTTGCAATAGCTGCATATTACGATTATGAAATATGGCAGATGGACGTTAAAACCGCTTTCCTTAACGGAAACCTTTCGGAGGATGTTTATATGCAACAGCCTGACGGTTTTATCGCACCTAGACTTGCAAACAAGGTTTGTAAGTTAAATCGGTCCATTATGGACTGAAGCAAGCATCGCGGTCGTGGAACCAGCGTTTTGATGAGATCATAAAAGAATATGATTTCATTCAAAACGAAGATGATCCTTGTGTATATAAGAAGGTTAGTGGGAGTGCACTGACTTTTATTGTCCTTTATGTCGACGATGTATTGCTTATCGGCAATGACATTCCCATGTTAACGTCGGTGAAAGCTTGGCTTTCATTGAAATTCTCCATGAAAGATCTGGGAGGGGCAGCTTTTATTCTAGGAATAAAGATCTACCGGGATAGATCTAGAAAGCTACTTGGACTCTCCCAGAGTACATATATTGATAAAGTGTTGAAGAGATTCAACATGGATCAGTCCAAGAGGGGACTGTTACCAATATCACATGGCGTCTATCTATCTAGGGACATGTGTCCTAAAACACAAGATGAGAGAGACAACATGAGTCGGACTCCGTTCGCCTCGGCAGTCGGATCGATCATGTATCCTATGATATGTACACGACCTGATGTGTCCCATGCTTTGAGCATGTGCAGTCGATATCAGGCCGATCCAGGTAAAGATCACTGGATGGCGGTTAAGAGTATCCTTAAGTATCTTAACAGAACTAAGGATGCTTTCTTAATCTATGGAGATGGAGAACTTGAGGTATCTGGGTATACCGATGCAAGTTTCCAAACCGACAGAGACGACTTTAAGTCGCAATCTGGGTACATATTTTGTTTGAATAACGGAGCAGTGAGCTGGAAATCTTCCAAGCAAGATACTGTTGCCGATTCAACAACTGAAGCGTAGTACATTGCAGCAGCTGAAGCAGCAAAAGAGGCAGTTTGGATCCGTAAATTCCTAATTGGATTAGGAGTAGTTCCGTTAGCAGCTGAGCCCGTTCCATTGTATTGTGACAATAGCGGGGCTATAGCACAGGCTAAGGAACCAAGGTCTCATCAACGATCCAAACATGTTCTTCGACGATTCCATCTGATTCGAGAGATCATACATCGTGGCGATGTGAAGATCGAAAAGATCGCATCAAAGGATAATATTGCAGATCCGCTGACGAAGGCTATTCCTCGGGAAAAGTTTGAGCGACATGTACATAGTTCAGGTATTATGCTTGAGTGACTGGCTATAGGCCAAGTGGGAGATTGTTAGACAGTAATGACCCATAGCGTCACTATTTTGTAAATGATATTGTATTATTGTACAAAATTAACTATGTAGTAATGAAATTGCCTTTTACCGTTTTGTAATTAATTTACTTTGATATATAAATGGTAAAAGTCCCTATGATTAATTCCGGATTGAGATGATATGAGACAGTATCAATCCATAAAGGTTTAATCATTAAATATCCCTAGTCGTAGTATTATCGAGATTGGACATCGATAATGCGGAATAGACTAGTACTGCACTTGTGCGTGTTGTGAGGGCACAACAGCATAGTTCTCATATATTTGAGTATTGGATACTTATGCAAGTGCGGTAGGAGGTTGTGTTTTACCGATGGTACGGAAAACAGCTTCGCTCTGGATAGACCCCGCGGAATCCCATTGGTATTATGTCTGCGTGTCTATGGGAGTCCGCTTCAGGGTAGGTGCATATGGTCTTAACCTGAGACTGCATCGCTAGTACTTGCGACAATCGGTAGACTTTAGTTTTGGTCGTCCAGGGCTTTAACAGGTTCTGTGTACACCTCTTCTAGGTTTATCGGGAATCGTAGTGTATTGGGTGTGATGTCAAGACGGAAGTATCACTTCAGACATATGGAGATGATGATCGCGCAGGATACAGAACTAGTACTCTATAATGGTTGCAACCATCGGGATAATATGACAAGGTCAGGATTATCCGATTCAAAGAGACTAGTTGCTTGATGTCCGATATATGTATCGTACGGGGCAGACACATCTCCAGCCCCAGGCCTTACATGTGATCATCCGATACTGGATCAGTATACACTATACTACGGTATACTACGCCTGTTATAGATCTTATATTCCAATAAGAATATTTCTGGAGAATTGGGTAGGCATGGCGTTTTGCTAGAGGCTAACCTTGTCTTGTAAATCGGTAAAAACGTAGTACTTGGTACGTACGTGTTCGGATAATCTGACGGCCGTATTTACTGCCAACATATCCAGAGATCTCTTGGGTCGCTTCCCGAAGATTCACCAATGACGTATGATTCAAACTCGATTAATCTTGGATTAATTACGGAGAGACTTTATCTTGGATAAAGTACTATACATAGAGAGAGAACGATTAATTTGGAATTAATCGTAAAATTATTATATTCGATATAATAATCGAAATTCGATTTCGACGCGAAATTAAAATTAGATTTTAATTCGGGCAAACGAGTTAATTTAGAATTAATTCGTTAGCGACGTAAATAATAATTTCGCTAGGCGCAATTATTTATTTAAATTCGATTTAATTAACGTCGCGACGAAAGTTCGGTATTTCGGAAATATCGAACCCGAACGCGTGAGTACGCGTGGGCCCACTTTCATTTGGGTTGTGTGGGGCCCACATGACACATGTCATTTTATGCATTATTTAATTGTTAATACATTGCATGGTGATAGTGTACAATACACTCAATGGTTTTGCATGGATTGAGTGTTTGACACTCTAAGCCATTGCATGATTTGTGTCATAAGTTTATTATTAATTTAATAAATATTATGGCATAAATAAATTGATTTTTGTAACAAAAATCATAACACTCTCTCCTATTCTCTTATACCGAAACTGTGAGCTCTCACAGCCCTCTCCACTTTTCTGTGTTTTGTTGCAAAAACTTGAAGAATTTGTGTTGTTTGGAACATAAAATCACACACAAGGCTAGCACCATCAAGGGATCATACAAAGGTGTATGGGAAACTAATCTTAGAGCTTGGAAGGATCAAAAATTGCTTGGAGCTTCTCTTTTCAGTTTGGCCGAAACCCTCACTGCACAAAGGAGAAAATTTTTGTTTCATCAACGCATCCGCATTCCGATCTTTGTGAGTATGATTCCGCCATACTTCATATTGTTCATTCATTTATATGTTTTGTTTGCTCTTTTGATCTTGGGACATGGATTAGAATTTCCAACAGATCAAGTAAAGAAGAATACATTATAAGATGGACAGACCATGGGACAACAAGATAGTTGAACCAAGGAATTTAAGAGAATCTAGATAAGAATCATAAGATAGATTGATCCTAATTCACTGTAAGTATGGCCTAATTTGGAAGTAATAACCTACCTATCATAGAATTAAAAGCCCTTAAGGAAGTAAAGGCTCAAAAGAGTAAGAATTGAAGTAAGCAACACATATGACGACCCTCATATATAAAATATATGACTTATACAGAGTTTCCTATAATACCAGAAAAGAAAAGATTAGTATTAGAGCAACACCCAAGCCAAAGGTTTAGTAACAATGTCATAATTTGTGGTAAAATATTGAGTTTCAAAGTGGTGATGACCTAAGAGGTTTATGAAACTAAGGTAAGAAGGAACTACCTTATGACCGTAAAGGTATAATATATGACTTTTAAGGCGTTTTTATAAGACAAAGATTCATTACACTTTGGGAAATCTAAGTAACATAGTAAATTTTGAAAGGAGGAATAACATAGGAAAGATGGTGGGATTTTGGAGAAAGCATGACTCTTAAGGAGGCTCTCAATAAGAGCTAGTAAGACCAATAGTCGGTAAGGAACCGATAGTAAAGTCAAAGAATGAAATTCAGATAGTACCTAGCAGAAGCATTTTAGTATGGGAGTCCAACACCCGATGAGTAAATAAGAGAGTCTTAGGGTCAAAAGTGAGTAGCATGTGCATCTACAGCATGCATAGGTAGTGAGACTAAAAGTGAGCAGCATGTGCATCTACATCATATGCATCTACAATCGAAAAGAGACTTCATGACTAACCCCACCCTCCCATCCCTCGTTAGACAACAACTGTAATGATAGACCGTAATGTTCGTCCTGTACATATCCTATAAGCAGGTAAATCTATGGTGGAGTTAAATAATCTACAAAGTAGGTAAGAGATAATCGAAATATACTACCCCTCAGATAAAAAGACAGAGACATAGATCACAGAAGCTTCAGGTATAGAATAAAGCATAAAGGAAGATGAAAAGACTTTGAGTAAAAGGTTTAAAAGGTGGAACTGTCAAGATAAAATGACAATAGGAAAAGAATGCTAGATAGGCAATGACAAAATAAGACTGGAAATCCATTAGATAGGAGACAGAAGAAAGGTTGAGAGTATAACCCATAGGTTTCCATGCAATATACCTAGCTTAAAAACAAGGAAATGTTGACATGAAATAGATTTATAGAGGTATAACATAAAGACGCCCAATAAGATTAAATGTAAGGATATTATTAAGACTAGGACAACGCCTGACATGATAAGACTGTAGTGATAGTTGGAAATGAAATATTCTATAGTGTAATTTGGAAATGAGAACAAGTTAGCTTAAAAACAAGGAAATGTTGACTTGAAATAGATTTATAGAGGTATAACATAAAGACGCCCAATAAGATTAAATGTAAGGATATTATTAAGACTAGAACAACGCCTGACATGATAAGACTGTAGTGATAGTTGGAAATGAAATATTCTATAGTGTAATTTGGAAATGAGAACAAGTTAATGCAAAATATGGTTAAGAGAATTTATACTAGCAGCGAAGGTAAAAGTATGAATGGAGTATGAATTTCAACCAGGACCGAATCGCCAGCATTGACGTTAATAGTAAAAAACACATTTTAAGCATAAGTGTGCGAATAATTAGGCTTAATATATCAAGAATTAATATCTTGGAGTTAAGAAATGTTAGGAAAACTATGATGGTAAACTTGGAACATAGAAAGAGATTGATCATAAAATTTGAGGTCCTGAGCCCTAGAGATAGATAGAGATATGAGAACTTGAATGTTGGAAGTTATATTGGTTGAAACTTAGCAGAGAGAATGGAAGAGTTAAATAGATAAATTAAGAGGAAGAATGTTGGGATCAGATCGAGCATGTGGAGTTAACGAAATATCAAGTATGATAATTGGTAATGGTGATGAGAATTACTCTTGTGTATGCTTATCATAGAGTTAAGGCAAAATTCATGGGAAACATTAGTATTTCTCCAGACTCGAAAGTGCCAACTAAGAGAAACCTGAAGACATAGTCAATAAGGTCAAGGAAGTTGTTGAGTCTACCATGGACAATGACGATATGATCTAGGAAGTGACCGTGTGAAAAGTCCTAATAAGTATTAAATTAGAACTAATAACTCGCGCAGATAATCGAGTTAGAGGATGTTAAGAATAACTAGAGGGTTAGAAATGAGATTTCTATGATGCATGACAATGGTTATAACATGACGGATATGTAGAGTACTTAGTAGAAATTTCATGGATTATAGATAAGGACTTACCTCAGAGCTAAGAATTCAGGAGATTGTCCACTAGGACCCAAGAACTTTAGTGTAGAATGTGCTAGCATGGAAATAGGTATTCACAATAAAATAGAAGTTAAGGTAAGACGAATAGTACATGTGTTTGCTACCTAAGTGATAAACGAACAGCTTGGCAATGATTCTAGTTATTAACTCAAATTAGACCCAGATAATATAAATAGTTTTCAACGGGGTAAAAGTTCACGTAGATAGTTTGGTGTACATCCCCAGTTATGATTTTTTCAAGTCATGGCATACAAGTTCCGCCAGGATAATCCTATTGCATTATAATATGATGACAATTTATGGGAGACCGTCGTGAAGTAATAAAATATAGATGATAAAGCGGAGTTGGATGTGAATATACGATCAGTTGGAATTCAGTGGCCTAGAGGATAATGTGTGAATCATGTAACTTGTGGTAACATATTCAGTATCAAGAATCCCAAGACAAATTTCAGATAACCAATTCTTAAGGGGATTCGAGGACAAAAATTATTTGAGGGGGAAGAATTTGTAACGCTTAATAATTTCGAAGACTATTACATTATTGAAGGCATGATACATGATATAAATCATGCTTAAATGTGGATGTGCTCGTAAACTACTTTTCAAACATTCGATAAATTTCTCGCAGTTCTGATACATAATTTATTCTGAGATTCAATATGGACAACCCTAGGTATTCAGGCCATAACCATTTCATGATATCTCCAATTTTTATGAACTTTATATAGTCTGAAATCTAAGATCGAGACCTACAACTTCCGTGTTGGACATTTTTCCAAAATTAGATCAGAAATATGTCAAAAATATAGCTTAAAATTCAGATGAATAGTATATGCGGACTTATCAAGAAAATTCTCCATTTCTCTCGAAAAAATTGATTTTTCTTCAAATAAAAATATTAATAATTATCCATTTCAGTCATATTACAAATAAAGACACTATTCACTTATTCCAAAGAAAGGATATAAGATAAGAAAACGTAGGAAGAAGAAGAAGGAAGAAAATGAGAATGAGAGAATGATCCATTTTTTTTTTCCAAAGAAGAAGCAATTATAAATCTCCTCACACAAGCTAAGGAGGGGAATAACAACCATTGAAGACTTGAAGAGTAAAGAAAACCAAGTAAGTTAAGGTACGGAAATTTCGACCTAAATTTTTAGATTGTAAAATTTTGATGGTATGAAGCTATGTTGGTGTTAGTGACATACTAGGGATTTCATTTAGTTGGATAATGAGCATGTAAATCGATTTTATTAAGAAATGTCCAAATTTATGAAAATTCTAAAGTTGAGCTAAAGGAAAATTATGAGATTAGAGGTGTATATTGATGATGGGATGGGGTTTAACATATATGAGTGTTGAAATTAGTAGAGTATTTGTGTGAAGGATTGTAGAGAAGGGTTTTGATTTTCCATTTTAAAGTTTGGCAGTGTAGAGTGAATTTTGGCCTGGAATCAGGCCAGAGTCGTGACGTGTATAGGTTAGCATCGCAACGACTAGCATAGAAATGCCCTCTAATTCAGTTCTAGATTGAGGGCGTCGCGACACTATAGTAGTAAGTCATGAGACAAGTACAATGTCGTGTTGACTAGTCACGTGCGTCCTAATGCGAAATGGGAAATGCTATCTGCCTCGTTCTACTTGTTTGGGCATCGCTACGCGCCAGACTTGGCGTCGCGATGGGAGACATATACAATTCCATATCTGTTCAGCTTCAACTTAGGATAATAAAGACTACCCCAAAAGTTTCATATCATCTTATATACATGCTTTATAACGTGTCGCAAGCACAATACATCATATAGTGATCATAGATTAATTTAATTGAGAATATTAGTATAAGTTCTGAAACATGTTCCATAACTCATTTTCTAATCTAGTATATCAATTAAGATTTTTGGCAAGAACCCCAAGTTCTTCGACGAGGTGGAACAGTTCCAACCAGATTTCAATTTGTGAGTGGACACTCTCTTTTTAAGTTGACTTTTCATTTATATTGTTTTAAGTAAAGATTTATTTTTACGCTCATTAGGCGTTAGCCGATTTTATTACAGTTATTTCATGAAAGAGAATGTTTTAAGAAATATAATTTTCAAATCATGATTTTATGATTTTTAGAGGCATTGGGGAAAAACCCACCTCATGCTGTAACTTTTGGAATTGACGGATAACATATGCACAAGTAGAGCATGACTAGGGGGATGACGATACATAACACCCTCAGATCCTATATTCGTGGTTAGGGGTATGGCGATACGTATCGCCCCTAGACCCTAGTTTCAGGGTCAGGTAATAGCTTAGATCAGCACTTCTGGCTCTAGTTCAATGGCTTAGGAGATGATGATGCGTAACACCCCAAGACTACTAGTTAGGTATATTGGGTGATGACGATACATAATGCCCATGTGCGTCAGCTTTTTCAGTGATCAACTTTTAAAAACATAGTTTCAGAGATAAGATTTTTAGAGATGTAATTCTCCGGAAAGATAAGTTTTATTAAAGAGTTTTCAAGAGAAACTATTTTATGAGGATTTTAGAGTTTTACAGACATAAAATATTTCCAGAAAAGTTTCAGAAAAATAGATTTGTAAGAGCTTTCAGAAAATATCAGTTTTCCAGAAATGTTTTCTATTACAGAAAATGAATGTTTTATAAGTATTTTAGTTTTCGTTTAAAATCATCCACTAAATAGGTCGTTCAAATGATCTAACCCCCCACTCCCAATATGTTTTGTTTTGTAGTTCTACCCAAGGGACAAGCTCGAGATTATGGGTACTGATGACAGTCACTAAGGGGTTTGAGTCCAACAGGTCATGTACAAAGTTTCAGCTGTTGGATAATATGACCCATAGCGTCACTATTTGTACAGATCATGGTGTTGTTGTACAAATTAACTATGTGACAAATGAGATTGCACTCTTATCATTTGTGATTAGATCACCTTAGATATATAAATGATGAGAGGTCCCTATGATTTGTTCCTGGACGGAGAATGATATGAGACAGTATCAGTCCACGTAGGATAAATCATTAAATATCCCTAGTCGTAGTATTATCGAGACAGGACATCGATAATGCGGAATAGGCTAGTATTGCACTTGTGCGCGTTGTGAGGGCACAACGGCATAGTTCTCATATATTTAAGTATTAGATACTTATGCAAGTGCGATAGGAGGTTGTGTTTCACCGATGGTACGGGAAACAGCTTCGCTCTGGATAGACCCCTCGGAATCCCATTGGTATTATGACTATGTGTCTATGGGAGTCCGACATCAGGGTAGGTGTATTTGGTCTTAACCTGAGACTTGCACCGCTAATACTTACGATAATCGGTAGACTTTGGTCTTGGTGGTACAAGGCTTTAACCGGTTCTGCGTACACCACTTCTGGGTTTATCAGAGAGTCGTAGTGTATTGGGTGTGATGTCAAGACGGAAGTATCACTTCAGTCATAGTGGAGATGATGTCACGCAGGATACGGTACTAGTGCTCTTGAGTGATGCGCATCCAATCATGATATTATGACCAGGTCATGAATATCTGATTATAGAGACTAGTTACCAGACATCCGACATGTGCTTCGGACGGGGAAGACACTTATCCAGCCCCAGCCCTAGCACGTGACTATCCGATACTGGGTCGATATACACAATACTACGGTATACTACGCTTGATACAGATCTATATATTCCTGTAAGAATATTTCTGGAGAATTGGGTAGGCATGGCGCTTTGCTAGAAGCCAACATTGTCTTGTAAATCGGTACAAACGTAGTACGAGGTACTTACGTGTTCGGGTAGTCCGACGACCGTATTTACTGCCAACATATCCGGAGATCTCATGGGTCGCTTCCTGAAGATTCACCCATCCATAATGTCAGTCAAGGAAGCTGTCCTGGTGGAGCCTAGCTCATACCCAATTTACATGAGAAATAGACTCTACCAGGACACTGAGTACCAGAATAAGGATATTGAAACTCATCGAGATATAAAATGTTTGCCCTAGTCCCTACCAGCATAGATATAAATAATTGTAAGACAGACCGATGAAAGTTTACTCTAAGAACAAAAACTGAAAACCTTGGAAGATAGATAACCCAGAAAATAATTTAGGAAGCTTCAGAATATATAAATAAGAGAACTCAGTATAGTCCAAAAATCTATACAAGATAGCACAAGGTTTACAGTACTAGTAGAAGTCCAAATAATAGATTAAACTTAGCATAACCTACAGAACAGCCCAAAGCCATAGAAAATTGATCGGCGTAAACACACACGTATAACGCAAGCGCACGTATCGTTCAAGTAGTATAAAAAGTATCGATCCCACGAGGACTTAATACCTAATCTATTAATTTTATAAGGTCAAATGATTACTAGTATCTAACAGGTTGATTGATTGATTTGAAATGGTGATGATTCTAAATTTAAAAATAAGTAAATAAAATTGCACGAAAGTAGGTTTAAGAAAATTCAATATAAAAACAATCTAGGGTTGTGAATCTTTCTAATATTTTAAAAGATGAAGTGGTTATTTCATGTTTGTGTAATAAATCGGTTACTAACCTGGAACACTAAATTATGCGAAAGCCTCTGTCGATGGTCAGACGTAAATACCCAGTTTAATCCAATTGAACCGTATGTCTATGTCAACCAAATTATCTGGATTCATTAAGTTTAAGTTCCAATTATGGCTACCCCCGCCCGACATGTATCTATCTATCCTGTAAGGAAATCTATTAAAGGGTTATTTATCCTCAAGGAAGATCGTGGGCTATTAAGTCTAAGGCTGAAACCTAAAATTCATTTGTCAAGTTTATTTTAGATTTACCAGATCAGTCTTATTAGAGGCCAATTAAGAAGACGCATTAAGCTTAAGACTTAATAAGTAAACCTTTAAATTACCCAAACTATAAAATAACCCCTTATAAACCGGTGATATTAAAAATCATCACGACCCTAGATAACTAAATTAGTTACGACACATAAATAGGACTAGTAAAATAAAAGACATAAAGTAAAAATGCTAAAAAGTAATTGCGGTAAAGTAAAAGCTGAAAAAGTAATTTAAAATAAAATGCTAAGGTAAAAGGATCAACTTTTACTATTTACTATTTTAGATATCTCCCTCAATATAATATATTAACTTGTGATTATTTTACCAACCGGCCATATAGGCGGTAACCTGATTAAGTCAAATTAAGTCCAACCAGCCATAAAGGCGAAACCAAAATAAACCTGCCATATAGGCGGTAAGAATATTTAATTACCAACCGACCAATCTGGCGGTATCCTTGATTGGTCAGGTTTAAACCAGTTTAAAATGAATTACCAACAGACCAATACAGCGGTATCCTCATTAAGTGAATATTTTAAATAGTGAATATATTATATTTAAGGGAGATTAATCTAAATAGCAATAGTAAAAGAATTACCCTTCACCCTAGCAGGGGGAAGTAACCTCCTCATGGTTGAATATTAAAAACTGTAAAAAGTAAAGAAAGTAAATTACTATTATTACAGAACGTAATTAAAATTTATTACAAATCTGAAATTTAAAAGAAACTAGATAGAAAACTCACTATTTACATCAGAGAATTCAAAGAGGAAGGTAAATCTGAAACTGAAATTTCGAGCTCTATTTATAGGCCCCAATAAGCTCCCCTCGTCGTGACTCCAAGTTTGTTCTTGCGTCGCGACGCGATAACGTGTCAACACGTGATTGGCCGGTTCAGATTCTTATATGCTGACATGGTGATTGCGGATAATTTGATTCAATAATTGTGCTGATGTGGCGAAAGGGATTGTCGGCACCAAAAGATTGTGACACGTGGCACGCTGTGATTGGTTGATGATGATGTGGCACTTTGACTCGGTCAACCGGTGATATGGACGATGATGTGGGAGACACGTGGAGTGACACGGGGCGACACGTGGTGATGGCGACTGTCGGCACCGTAGGATGATGACACATGGCACGTCGCACATTAGCATATCCGCTGTGATGGTGACATGTGGCACTGCGCACGTTAGCAAAGTCAAACTTCTCAGATTCTAGCTTGTGGACCCGAAGCATGTTAGTAAGTCTCGGTGCATGTTAGGCGTCGCGATGCGTAAAATGATGAAAATGCCCTTTTGTCCGTTATTCACTATTTTGGCCCCAAATCACCTCCAAAGAGTCCTGAAACTTTAGTTATATACAAAATAACACAAAACACATCAAAATATTCACAAAACTCAAGAAACTATACAAAATATTAGGTTAAATGAGTGGGAAACAGTGATATAATTACCACTCATTACACCCCCAAACCTAACATTTTGCTAGTCCTCGAGCAAAACACAGAATAAAATAACATAAACATCTTTAAAATAAAATTTAACTAAGCCACTTTCGTAGGGATCACTGTTGCATTTAGCGTATGCAAAAAGCCTTTAAACCCCTAGGTGTCCCTAGTGGACGAGTTTTAGTCTCGTGAGGGTTTACAGCAATGATACCCACAAACATTTTACAAAAGTAAAAAGGTAGAGAAACTAATACACACAAAAGCAAAAAGACAAGCGAAAAGAGAATAAAGGAGTTAGTGACTAATCAGGTGAAACTTCTACTACAAGGTACTAGTTGTTTTCATTCTTTCTAAATTACCGAATAAGTAAATTCTCTGATTATATTTACCATTCTATATATACACAGCCAACAAAATATTAATCAACTTATTTTTGCCCACAACAGTCACAAGTGTAGTTGATAAGAGAGTAATATTTTTGTCCTAAAGTTTTATCATAATTCACACCTTTTTGTAGCAATGGAATAATTTTTCTGATTTTTCTGTTTTTTCTTTGATTTTTGAATTTTTTATTTATTTATATACAATATCTTCCATCTATGTAGCGAGTGTTGGGTCGGTGGCTCCCAAACCAGTTGGCTTTAGGGCACCAGGTGTTAAGACACCCCTATGTGTTGGACAATTATGACCCATAGCGTCACTATTTGTACAGATCATGGTGTTGTTGTACAAATTAACTATGTGACAAAGGAGATTGCACTCTTATCATTTGTGATTAGATCACTTAGATATATAAATGATGAGAGGTCCCTATGATTTATTCCTGGACAGAGAATGATATGAGATAATATCAGTCCATGTAGGATAAATCATTAAATATCCCTAGTCAGAGTATTATCGAGATTGGACATCGATAAATACGAAAAGACTAGTATTACACTTGTGCACGTTTGTGAGGGCACAACGGCACAGTTCTCATATATTTGGGTATATGATACTCATGCAAGTGTAATAGGAGGTTGTGTTTTATCGATGGTACGGGAAACAACTTCGCTCTAGATAGACCCCCCGCGGAATCCCATTGGTAGTATGACTATGTGTCTATGGGAGTCTATAATCAGGGTAGGTGTAATTGGTCTTAACCTGAGACTTGCACCGCTAATGCATACGACAATCAATATACTTTAGTTGAGGTCGTCCAGGGCTTTAACCGGTTCTGTGTACGCCGATGCTGGGTATATTGAGAATCGTAGTGTGTTGGGTGTGATGTCAAGATGGAAGTGTCACTCCAGTCATATGAAGATGATGGTCACGTAGGATACGGAACTCGTTCTCTTAAATGCTCGAGCTATCGGGATATTATGACAAGGTCATGTATATCCGATTATAGAAACTAGTTGCCAGACATCTGATATGTGCTTCGTAAGGGGCAGACACAATTCCAGCCCCAGGCCTAGCACGTGAACATCCGATACTGGACACAAATACGCAATACTTCGGTATACTACGCTTGATATAGATCATATATTCCTATAAGGATATTTCTGGAGAATTGGGTAGGCATGGCGCTTTGCTAGAAGCCAACCTTGTCTTGAAAATCGGTATAAACATAGTACGAGGTCCTTACGTGTTCGGATAGTCCGACGACCGTATTTACTGCCAAAATATCCGGGGATCTCATGGGTCGCTTCCCGAAGATTTACCGATGACGTATAACTCGCACTTTATTAATCTGGGAATAATTAGAAGAGAGAGTAAATTAATTTGGGATTAATTACGGAGATATTTTTATCTGGGATAAAATATTAATTAAAGAGAGAGAATGATTAATTTGGAATTAATCGATAAAATAATATATTCGATATATTATGCGAAGTTGGATTTTGACGCAGAATTAAAATTAGATTTTAATTCGGGCAAACGAATTAATTTAGAATTAATTCGTTAGCGACGTGAATAATCATTTCACTAGGCGTAATCATTTAATTACGACGCAACGGAAAATTCGTTAATTTAGAATTAGCGAACCCGAGCCCGGGATTATTTGCGAGCGCATTCGCATTTCAAATTCGAGTGTGGCACGCAATTTAAATCAAGCGTCAAATTGCTAGTCACATCAAGCGTCAAATCACATGTCACTTTGAGTGATGTGACAATTTGATTGATTGATTTGAGTGATTGATGTGGTAGTTGAAAAGCATTAAAGACATTTGCTTTTTTACTTTTGCTTTTTTGGCTTTTGACTTTTGCATTTAAGGAAAATTAGAAATTTGGTAAATGGTTTATTATTTTTTGAAAATATATAAACTAAATACACATTCTTTTTTCCTTAACCTACCTTTTCTCTCTCCCTTTTACGCATCTCCTTCTTCCCTCTCTTTTCTTCCTTCTATTCTCACGGTTTTGGAACCGTTTCTTCTAAAAAATAATCTGGTTTGACCGAATAAAATGAGAAGCAAGGAAGATGAAGAAGTTATAGCGCACCTTGGGTTATATTATGGTGATAGGGAAACTAACACATGAGCTTGGATTTATTTTTGGAGCTTGAACCTTTGAGCTTCCATAGAGTTCATCAATGGCCGATTTTGGAGAAGCCATCACAGCTCAAAACTGAGCAGTCCCTGCTGTTCTAGGAGGCCAAACCGAGCTTCAACAAGGAGGAAAATGGTCTTTTTCTTCTTCGCAACAAAACCGTTCAATGTGAGTATGTATTCCGCCTTACTCCTTTGTATATTCATGCGTTTTTCTTGCTTGATTTCATGATCTTGGGACCTAATTAGAAACCAACAATGGTATCAGAGCTTTGATTAAGCATGAAAAAGTTAGGGTTTGAATTGGGTAAAATCAATTGAAGCATGATTTGGTTGAATTGATTGATTAAGTATGCTTGTATATTGATGAATTGAAGTTGTGTTTGTTCAATTTCATGAAATTGGATTGGATCCATTTTTCCCCAAATTTTTGGAGTAGGCCGAAAATGATGAACCCTAATTTCATGGTGATTTTTGTTTGTTTGATCATTGGATGACTTAAAACAAGTGGGTAATGTTGTTTTGAATTTCAATTGGATTGAATTTTGATTTGGAACAATTTTTCCCTTTTAAAGTGGCTTGGCCGAATTCTTGAACATTTGAAATTCATTGTGTTTTTTTTATTTTAATTCATTGGATGAGTTGAATTGATTTGGGAAATGATGATTGTGGATTCAATTGGATTGAAACCAAATCGGATTGGAAAAACCCCATAATTGCCGAGAATAAAGTAGCATATATTGGGTTTGATTTTGATGAAATTGTGTTGGACACTATTTGTTATTAAAGTGGATGATTAATTTGGCTAATTGATGTTTTAGAAATATTAATTGGGTGGTTAATTGTGTATTACACTTAGGTTAATTAATTATGGAATTTGGAATTTTATAAGTTAATTAATTTGGGCTTATTTTGGAAATTGGGCCTTTATAGGTTGTAATTGGGCTTTTGGGCTTGGTTGTACCAAGTTAGGTTTAGGCCAATTTGGTTGGATCCAATTGGGCCCAAAACCGCATCCAAAAGTCCAATTATGACTTAATGGACCTTAATTATTTAATTGGGCCAAATGGGCCAAAATTAATTTAAAGGCTTATGGGGTAACTCCCGGATTGGACCTTGGTTATCAGTTTGACCCGAGTTGACCAAAAGTCCACGCCTTAAAGAAATTAATTAAAAGCCCATTGGACTTTAATTAAATAAACATTAGATGTTAATCGGGCTTAGAGACCCGTTGCGATTAAATTTGGAATTTAAGTCGTAAAGGTTCGTTAATAAAAGTGTAATATTTAATTTAGAATTAAATAGTGAATTAGTATTAAATACAAATTGAATTGGATTTAATTTTGTAGTTTAATTTAATTCAAGAATTCATACTTTGAGTACTTATTCGTAAAACGAGTTTGACTCGAGCAAAAATCAAATCGTTGTTTGAACATTGGATGATCACTAATTATCAGATTAATTAATTGGATTAGATTGATTGATAACATGCTTGTATGAATATATGGTTGCGATGCATGAATAATGTATATCAGATGGATATTAGTCGGGTGGGACAATTTTGGAAATTGTAATAAATTTGATTTATTAATTGGACCTGCTTGTCCAGCCTTATCACCTCTATTCTCATTGTATTTCTCTTCTCACCTATTCCCCTCAATGTAAATGAGGTTTCTTTAGAAGTGTAGTGTAACGGGTAGAAGTAATACAAGTGCTAGCTGGAGAGAGAAAGAGAGAGATTTGATCTAGGATCAATGTAAAGTATCCATTCGTATATCATTGTTATTTTATTCATATGTGCTTTATTATGTGTTTAGAATGCATGTTTAAGAGTGTATGATGATGAGACCTTAACAAAGATAATAAATTGGTTACCAATTTGCACGCGAAAAACCCTCGCTCAATATTAAGTGTCTTTCCTTCCATTGAGTGATTCTCACTCAAGATCCTAGACGGCATTGGTTTGTTGGCCAAAGTTAAGACCTTTGTCTGTCGAAGATGTGTTTGAATCACGAAGGTTTTGTTCCATATCAGTGTCTTGTCCAAGTTGTGGTTTGTTGGCCAAAGTCAAGACCACTTCTTGTCCATCGACATTGATTACAAACGCTTTCCATGGTCAATGGGTCACACTTGACTGGGATCACTAAGTTTGTTGTGCCAAAGCCAAGGCTTAGTTGATTCAGAGGAAATAGGTTAGGTAATACATTGGATGTATTGGCATATATAAGATATATGTTTCGGATTTGGATATCCCCCTACCGGATCTAGGAATTGGATTGGATCCAATTGATCTTAGAGATCTACCTAGTTAATTATCATACAAATTGTTGGATCCTAGCCCACTAGGAAACACGGTTTCCCGAGTACTCGACAGAGGGTTAGAGGCTCACCGAAAAATAGTGGGAGGTAAGAATTGAAGTTGCAATACTCGTTCAATTACTCGCCATATGCGCTCAGTCAAATTATTTCATCGTTAGATTAAATGTTAGTTGGACTAATATTTAAATTGTTGTTTTAATTAACAGTTCGACTGTATTATAGTTGATTATATATAATTGGATTATACTAATCAATAGATTTGAATTAATAATTTCAGTTTATAGTTGATTTTATAATTGGATTATAGTAATCAATGTAATTGAGGTTAATTAATTTAGATTATATTTGATTATATAGTTGTACTATTATAATCATTATAATAAATAGTACCACAAATCGTTGATTAAATAGTTGGACTATTAGAATCAAGATATAAAAATGAAAGATTAGTGTTTAAGACATAATCCTGGGTGAAAATGTATTTAAACGACTTTAATTTTCAAATTGGGAATAAATTTCAGGATGGTCCTGGAAAAATAATAAGTTATTTTATTTGATAAAATAATATATTAAGCCTAAGCTTGGAGTTAAGCAAATAAGTGGAACATTATATTTGGAATATTCATGTAATGATAACTTTAGTGCTTAATCCACTAAACTTGTCATATAGACTCCTTAATTTCTTTATCAGAACTAAGAATTAGATTCTTAAAGTATGATATTGAAATGGAAGGATATTCAAAGATTAAATCTTATAAGTACTTTTAAAATTGCAATAAATAATTCTGGAGAATTAATGACTATTCTCAAGGAGACAAAGTCAAAGTTGCAATTAGAAAGTAGGGCAAGGCTAACCTTACTTCAAATTCTAGAACCGGGCTTGGCAAACAGGCTACCGGAATATTGAAAATGGAAAGAGGCAAAAATCATATATCTTACTAGGAAGATAAAAGGACATATCCCAAGAAGGAATTGAAGACGAGCAGGCTCTGACGTTCAAAAATGATTGTTCATAATTATGTGCACAGTAGTATTAAAAGTAGATTTAGATACTTAGTGTTGTACATAAAGTAGATATATTGATGTTCAAATCTGTTTTGAACAGATACTGACTTCGATTGAGATTTATCTGCGAATTGGAAACGAAACGGGACGAAAGTCGCTGTTTTAAACGTGATAGCCAATTTAGGACGAGCTACTGTAGACAACAGAACCTGGGCGACGCTGTTCTAGGCTCGCGCCTAGTTGGGAAGTACGAAATAACATGGAGTCGCCACCCGGTGTGAACCGGGACAAAGATTTAAGGCCGCACTCACCCCTCGCAAGGGAAGACCTCAAACCGTTGGGTTCGGAATGGTCCCTTACTTATGTCACTTGTGATGATATAATTTGTGCAATAAACTAACCGAATCTATTCAACATTCATGCTCAAGGGTACTTAGATCTAACATGCTTTCATCCAAATAATTCCACGCAATGTAACACAACAAGCATATTGAACCATTAAATCAACATGTATAAATCATTACCCAAACGCATCATAAACTAAGAACATGCATAATGAACAACCTAAACATGCTTTAACAAACTAAATTAAAACAATGCTTTAAATAATAAACAAATAACCTAAAGACTATACATGCTCAAATACAAATTTGGATGAGACGAGATACGTGTATCTTAAGTGGTACGTGGCATTGTATCCCGAGTGCAGACCATACTACCGTCCATTCGGAATCGGCTATGGAATTTACGTCCGGGTTTCCATCCGATATACCACAAAAGGGAACACATATCCCGCTCATCCAACAATCACATCATGCTTCAAACGACTCTCATGCAATTATATATCAAAATAAATAAAACAAAAATAAAGAAGATAAGTAAAAAGGTGCCCTCAGGTCTAACCTCTTTTGTCGTCTAAGAAAGGGCGTTACACGTCCGTTGGAAGGGAGATTGATCCGATGCTTTTCCAATTCGTCTACTCAACGTTTCCCTCGTTGTTTTGATGCTTGGGCTGCTGTTTTAAGTCCGTTTCGCTGCTGTTTCGCTGCTTCGTTTCAGGTCACTGTTTTGGTCGTTTAGTGGACTGTTTTGGGTGATTTTGAAGGCTTAGGGAGGTGCGTTTGTGGGATTTTTTAGGGAAACTTTATGGAGGTTTTTGGGGTGGTTTTAGGTGATTTTAGGACTGTTTTATGGGCTAAGTCGCAACAAAAACTGACCAGAACAGAAGGTGAACTGCGGCAGTTCACAGGTGCAGTGGGGTGTTTTCAGGGACTGTTTTGGGGCTGCGAATGGGGCTGTGTTTGGAGGGTGTTTAGTGCGACTTTAGGGCTGTGAATAAGGTTTATTTGAGGGTGTTTTAGGGCTGTGAATGGGGGCTGGAACTCGGCAATGGAGGGTTAAGTTTAGGGCTTGGGCGTGAAGGGTGTTGATGATGGAGGGAGAGTGCGGCAATGGAGGCTATTGGATCTTGAAGGTGCGGCAATGGAGGCTTCAGGGGGATGCTTGGGCGTGCAATGGAGGCTTAAGAGAGTGCTTTAGGCGTGTGAGAGAGGTGTATGTAGGTTTTGAATGGGGGGTGAAGGCCTCTTTTTAGGCAAAGAGAGAAGACTTTCCTAATTAGATTAGGAAGGAATCTCCTAATTGATTTCTAATAAGGAATGCATCTCCTAATTAGGATTTGGGATTGGATTTGATTTGGTAGGGATTTGATTTGATTTCTTTTATTTAGGTAAGGATTTACAAGATTTAAACATGTGATAAATATGCATATACCTAAATAAAGGGGCTTTGGGCGTGAATCACATCCTTTGGGCATGGATTTGGTTTGACTTGGTTTGACTTGGGTTGACTTGGGTATTTGGGCTTGGTTTGGGTTAGGTATGTGGTCTATGGGAGTTTTGGGCCTAAGGTGAGCTTAGAAACGGAGGTATAACAAGCAACCGAAGCGAAAACAACGAGATTAAATCCATCAAAAATTCTATTTTCCAACTTTACCCTTCCAACGTCCGTTTCCCGCGACTTTCATGACTAAAGAAGTAGTTGCCTCCATACGAGACTCATCATTGGGCTAATGTGTAAAAATACAATGCCTACAGTCGCCCCCACTTTGATGGGACTTGTGCAGTGTGTGACAATGACAATCCTATCAAAGTACGTGCAATGCATTTTTACTTACCTGGCTCGCCAGCTGTCACCTGGTCTGCCTGCTGTGCTGAGTTGATAATGCTAAACCCCGTACCTAGGGCGTCGCGGTTGCGTCTCCATACCTAGAGTGCCGCAGTGATGATGTTGGTTGTCTGAGTGCTAACCCCATACCTAGGGTGTCGCAGTGACGCCTCCGTACCTAGAGTGCCACAAATGTCTGAATAGTCCACATGCCGTACCTGGCGTGCTAACCCCGTACCTAGGGCGTCGCTGTGGTCTGAATGCTAACCCCGTACCTAGGGTGTCGCGGTGACGTCTCCGTACCTAGAGAGCCACAAATGTCTGAATAGTCCACATGCCGTACCTGGCGTGCTAACCCCGTACCTAGGGCGTCGCTGTGGTCTGAATGCTAACCCCGTACCTAGGGTGTCGCAGTGACGTCTCCGTACCTAGAGAGCCACAAATGTCTGAGTAGTCCACATGCCGTACCTGGCGTGCTAACCCCGTACCTAGGGCGTCGCTGTGGTCTGAATGCTACCCCGTACCTAGGGTGTCGCAGTGACGTCTCCGTACCTAGAGAGCCACAAATGTCTGAGTGCTAACCCCGTACCTAGGGTGTCGCAGTGACGCCTCCGTACCTAGAGTGCCACAAATGTCTGAGTGCTAACCCCGTACCTAGGGTGTCGCGGTGAGGTCTCCGTACCTAGAGAGCCACAAATGTCTGAGTGCTAACCCCGTACCTAGGGTGTCGCAGTGACGCCTCCGTACTTAGAGTGCCACAAATGTCTGAATAGTCCACATCGTACCTAGGGCGTCGCTGTGGTCTGAATGCTAACCCGTACCTAGGTGTCGCAGTGACGCCTCCGTACCTAGAGTGCCACAAATGTCTGAGTGCTAACCCCGTACCTAGGGTGTCGCGGTGACGTCTCCGTACCTAGAGAGCCACAAATGTCTGAATGCTAACCCCGTACCTAGGGTGTCGCGCTGTGATATCCATGTCCGGAGTGCCGTACCTGGCTGGCTGAACTGATATCTCCATACCCGAGTGCCGTACCTGGCTGAACTGATATCTCCATACCGGAGTGCCGTACCTGGCTGATCTGATATCTCCATACCCGGTGTCGTACCTGGCTGATCTGATATCTCCATACCCGGAGTGCCGTACCTGGCTGATCTGATATCTCCATACCCGGAGTGCCGTACCTGGCTGATCTGATATCTCCATACCCGGAGTGCCGTACCTGGCTGAACTGATCTGATATCTCCATACCCGGAGTGCCGTACCTGGCTGATCTGATACCTCCATGCCCGGAGTGCCGTACCTGGCTGAAACTGATTTGAACCAATGTGGGCCTCGCCCACAGAATGCCATACCCGGCAGGTCTACTACTGATGCCGATTCTCTATTTTGCACACTGTAGTGCCTCTCTTTGAGATAATCTTGATAGCTAAACATATTTTTGTCCTCAACGGATGCTTCGCGTCAAAGCCAAAGAATCTTCAAAGTATTCGACATACTCAAACCCAATCCCCTGAATGGGTGATCTGAACCAGACTCCTAGTGTGTGTGTGTGCTAAGGCTCCTTCGCAGCTTATTCCTTAAGTCAGCCAACTCGATGATTTCGCTTCGGAGAATCGGATCAGTGGGTCTAACCAACCTGGATGTCTGGGTCACATTCTGTGATTACTGTAGCATACTTAACATGATATGGTCTTCTTTTATTGCATCGTCTCTTTCTTTTCATTATTTTCCTTCATTTTTTCTTTTTTTTTTCTTCTTTTCTCTTTTTCTTTTTCTGACTCACCTACCCTTTAAGGTAGCATTTCTCCTCATGGTGGTCCTAATACTCGCCCATGGGTAGCTTCACGCTTATCGGTTATAGGCGGTCTATTTCTTTTCTTTTCATTGTAGAGACTTTTCTTTCTTTATTTTCCAACCATATCATGTATCGTAGCAAAGGCAAATCAGTGTGGACATCCAGGCAAACGGTCATTCACCAATCCACCATCTCTTCAACTAGTCATCTCATCAACCGCTCAGGCTTCTACTGTTGAGATACCTTTATCAAGTGCTTCATGAGTCCAGCCGAGATCAATCCATTCAGAATACCGGATAAGAGCGCGTCTCGCGCTTCTCGCTTCTAAGGCTTCTCCCTACAGCACATAATGTCATCACCGGACATATGTTTAACCATCAAAGATCTCTCACTTTTTTTTTTTTTTTTTTTTACTCACTCACTCACTCAATCAAAGAATTCTTCCTCTTTACTGCTGACCATGTGGGCTTCGCCCCCGGGATCCATACCCGAAATTCAAACTCAAAATGGGCCTTAACCCTAGATTACCATCTGAATCTTAACACCGATGTGGACCTCAGCCCTAGGATTTCTTCTCAAATTCAATACAGTGTTTCGCTGTTTCTGATTAGCTTGTCTTTGCCGCTTTCTCTTTTATTCTTCGATACCTGTGAATATAAAACAAAAACACAAACACGCAAAAAAAAAGGAATGCAATAATGGGTTATATGTGTGCATGCATGCATGAGTTCTCTTTATCCCGTTGGGTTAGGTCTTCTGCGGATGACTATTCAGTCTTCTGTCCCTCAGGCAAAATACAACTTCAATCTGTCAACATTGATCGGCTCGGTGAACTCATTCCCTTCCAAGTCCGACAGTCTCACTGCTCCATTTCCCATTACCTTCTGAACAATGTATGGTCCTTCCCAATTTGGTCTGAACTTCCCTCTTGGGTCTGTCGTCGACGGCTTCGACTGCTTAAGTACCAGATCACCTTTCTTGATCTTGGTAGGACGCACCTTCTTATTAAATGCTCGGGCCAACCTCTTCTGATATATCTGCATGTGATGCAAGGACTTCATCCTCTTCTCATCCATCAATGCTAACTGCTCAAACCTCTGCGAGGTCCATTCTCGTTCAGGCAATTCTGCTTCTGCTAACACCCGCATGGACTGTATCTCAACTTCCACCGGCAGTACCGCTTCCATTCCATAGACTAAAGAGTAAGGCGTAGCTCCAGTTGCTGTCCTTACAGAAGTTCTGTATCCCCACAAGGCATACGACAGCTTATCAGCCCAGTCTTTGTAATTCGTCATCTTCGTCGTCTTTATTGTCTTGTTGGCTGCCTCAACTGCTCCATTAGCCTGCGGTCTGTATGGTGAAGACTTATGATGACCTATCCCATACCTCTGTAACATCGCCTTGGTCTCTCCCTGAAACTGGACTCCATTGTCCGTAACCACGTGATGCGGCATACCGTACCGGCATATGAGATTCCGGGCTATGAACTTAGCCATTTGTTTTGCCGTGACATTACGGAATGACTCGGCTTCTACCCATTTCGAGAAGTAGTCCACTGCTACCACTATAAAGCGATGTCCGTTTGACGCATTCGGCCGAATCTCTCGATCATATCAATTCCCCCCATGCTGAGAAAGGCCACGGTTCTGACAACCCGTGCAATTCTGTATGCGGCAAATGATTCAAATTCCCATGCGCTTGACAATCATGACAGTGCTTACCAGCTTCGCGCAGTCGGCTTCCATGGTTGACCAGTAAAAGCCTTGTCTCACAATCTTGCGGGACAAGTTCAATCCGTTCATATGCGGTCCACAGACGCCAGCATGCACTTCATCCATTATCTTCTGAGCTTCTTCCTTTCTCTCAAGCATTTCAGCTGAACACCGTTCGCTTGCCTCTTGTAGAGTTCTCCCTTCAGACTCACATATTGAGCAGCCAACTTCTGAATGGCGATTCTGTCTTTTCTGCTCTCCCTCCTCTGGGAATTCCCTATGTTCCAGATACCTTTGAATATCATGATACCAAGGTTTTCCGTCATCGACCTCTACTCCCAAGATCCTCTCTATCTCATAAACCGGTTTGCTGGCCGTTGTCAACACAAGTGGTCTCATCACCAATTTCTCTGGATTCTCCCAGGTTGCGGCTAGCGTTGCCAATGCATCTGCCATCTGATTTTCTTCCCGAGGCAAGTGCTGAAATTTGCAGTTAGGGATAGCATGTGCTAGGTTTCTGAGGTGGAATAAGTACGGCTTCAACCGTTCTTCCTTTAACTCCCATTCTCCTTGCATCTGTCGGATCACCAACATTGAATCTCCGTAAACATCCACGTTCATAGCTCTCAAGGCTATTAATGCAGTCAAGCCGAATGCACATGCTTCGTACTCAGTCATATTGTTATTTACCCTGAACGTCAACCTCTTGGCCATAGGCAAAGTCTCTTCCAACCTTGGACTGCTATAGCTTGGATTTCTTCGTCGGGGAATTCAAATTTGTATTGATCCCCTTCAACAGGTTGCAAGGCTAGGAATTCTGCCACGGCTCGCCCTTTGATTACCTTTGAAGTGAGGTACTCGATGTCAAATTCAGTCAACAGTACTAACCATCTGCCCAGCTTTCCAACTAGTGAAGGCACCGAATGTAGATACTTCAAAGGATTCTCCTTTGCGACCACTTGGATCTTGTAAGACTGGAAATAGTGGCGTAATTTCCTGGACACCCATACTACTGCTAGACAAATCTTCTCCACTTCCTGATAGCGAGCTTCGTACGGAAGTCGGCTTGTACCTCATCGCCCCCCAGCGCTTCGGGTTCAATAGCCAAATAAAGTACCAAAGGTCTACCCTGTTTCGGAGGTTTCAGAACGGGAGGTTTTCACCAAATATTCTCTTATTCTGTCAAATGCTTCCTGACACTGCTCATTCCACTTTACTGGCTGGTCTTTCCTCAACAGCTTGAAGATAGGCTCACACACTGACGTCAACTTTGCAATGAACCGACTGATATACTGGATTTTCCCAAGGAATGCTCTGACTTCTTTTTTTCTAACCCAACGGGTATCCATGATGGCTTTTAAGACACAAGGGTTAACATGATGCATGTATGCATGAGATGCATGAGATGTATGCGATGCATGGAATATATAAGTTGGCCCATTATCATTTTAAAGCATTCAATCGCACCATTGCGCGGTGCAAACTTGTCCCAGTTGAAAAGGCCCAACAGGTTTACACTTTACAATGATATGGCTAAATGACTTCAAATGATAAAAGGCCCATTCACAAAGTGGCCCACCGGCATTTTAGAAGCTTTTGGCCCAACTGTCAAAGGACACAAACTTGCCCCAGTTTAAATGGCCCAACAAGTTCACATCTTTTGACAAAAGGTCCAACTGGATCCAAATGACGGTGGTCCAACACACACAAATAATAAATAACTACCGGTTTTTTCAAGGCTAAGTTTCACAAGTGGGTTCACGGGGCGCGGACAAAGGCTCTCGTTTGACGAAGGATTACCCACAACTAGGACTCCCCACTCAAGGGTTCAAGCGACCAAGTGAGTGCACCTTTTTTATACCTTACGGTACGTGCCAACGAGTTACGGTGTGTGACTAACTGTCGAATGGATTTCCCGTTGTAGATTCCCCAGAGGGAAGGTGGAGCGAGGCTCTCTTAAGTACCCAAGCCCCTTAGGCTCTTATCGCTTGGTGTCAGGAATAAACAACGAGTCCTCCAAACTAGTAGTATGTCACAACGAGCTACAAGTAATGATTTATCTAGGTGCCTTCACAGCTTTTCCCCGAAGGGTAGTGAGTGAAGGAAGACACCCAACCATCACCTAGCTTCAACAAAGCCTTTGATTAACCCCCTCAACCCACTATAGAAATGGTCAACTAATGCACAAATTATACACATCACAAGACATGATTTCGAGGCCGATTCTCTAATCCCCAGTGGAGTCGCCAGACTGTAGACAACAGAACCTGGGCGACGCTGTTCTAGGCTCGCGGCCTAGTTGGGAAGTACGAAATAACATGGAGTCGCCACCCGGTGTGAACCGGGACAAAGATTTAAGGCCGCACTCACCCCTCGCAAGGGAAGACCTCAAACCGTTGGGTTCGGAATGGTCCCTTACTTATGTCACTTGTGATGATATAATTTGTGCAATAAACTAACCGAATCTATTCAACATTCATGCTCAAGGGTACTTAGATCTAACATGCTTTCATCCAAATAATTCCACGCAAATAAACACAACAAGCATATTGAACCATTAAATCAACATGTATAAATCATTACCCAAACGCATCATAAACTAAGAACATGCATAATGAACAACCTAAACATGCTTTAACAAAACTAAATTAAACCATGCTTTAAATAATAAACAAATAACCTAAAGACTATAACATGCTCAAATACAAGTTGGATGAGACGAGATACGTGTATCTTAAGTGGTACGTGGCATTGTATCCCGAGTGCAGACCATACTACCGTCCATTCGGAATCGGCTATGGAATTTACGTCCGGGTTTCCATCCGATATACCACAAAAGGGAACACATCCCGCTCATCCAACAATCACATCATGCTTCAAACGACTCTCATGCAATTATATATCAAAATAAATAAAACAAAAATAAAGAAGATAAGTAAAAAGGTGCCCTCAGGTCTAACCTCTTTTGTCGTCTAAGAAAGGGCGTTACACGTCCGTTGGAAGGGAGATTGATCCGATGCTTTTCCAATTCGTCTACTCAACGTTTTCCTCGTTGTTTTGATGCTTGGGCTGCTGTTTTAAGTCCGTTTCGCTGCTGTTTCGCTGCTCCGTTTCAGGTCACTGTTTTGGTCGTTTAGTGGACTGTTTTGGGTGATTTTGAAGGCTTAGGGAGGTGCGTTTGTGGGATTTTTTAGGGAAACTTTATGGAGGTTTTGGGATGGTTTTAGGTGATTTTAGGACTGTTTATGGGCTAAGTCGCAACAAAAACTGACCAGAACAGAAGGAAACTGCGGCAGTTCACAGGTGCAGTGGGGTGTTTTCAGGGACTGTTTTGGGGCTGCGAATGGGGCTGTGTTTGGAGGGTGTTTAGTGCGACTTTAGGGCTGTGAATAAGGTTTATTTGAGGGTGTTTTAGGGCTGTGAATGGGGGCTGGAACTCGGCAATGGAGGGTTAAGTTTAGGGCTTGGGCGTGAAGGGTGTTGATGATGGAGGGAAGGTGCGGCAATGGAGGCTATTGGATCTTGAAGGTGCGGCAATGGAGGCTTCAGGGGGATGCTTGGGCGTGCAATGGAGGCTTAAGAGAGTGCTTTAGGCGTGTGAGAGAGGTGTATGAGCTAGGTTTTGAATGGGGGGTGAAGGCCTCTTTTTATAGGCAAAGAGAGAAGACTTTCCTAATTAGATTAGGAAGGAATCTCCTAATTGATTTCTAATAAGGAATGCATCTCCTAATTAGGATTTGGGATTGGATTTGATTTGGTAGGGATTTGATTTGATTTCTTTTATTTAGGTAAGGATTTACAAGATTTAAACATGTGATAATATGCATATACCTAAATAAAGGGGCTTTGGGCGTGAATCACATCCTTTGGGCATGGATTTGGTTTGACTTGGTTTGACTTGGTTGACTTGGGTATTTGGGCTTGGTTTGGGTTAGGTATGTGGTCTATGGGAGTTTTTCGGCCTAAGGTGAGCTTAGAAACGGAGGTATAACAAGCAACCGAAGCGAAAACAACGAGATTAAATCCATCAAAAATTCTATTTTCCAACTTTACCCTTCCAACGTCCGTTTCCCGCGACTTTCATGACTAAAGAAGTAGTTGCCTCCATACGAGACTCATCATTGGGCTAATGTGTAAAAATACAATGCCTACATACCTTTGGTTATTTTACCTAATTTGGGAAACTGTTATAATGTAACTAGTTTGAACTAGAAACGTTATCTCTATATCGCGTATAACCCGCTGCGGTGTAACCTTTATATTCTAGAACACTAAAGTGTTTCATTATATAAAGATGATATTGAGATAAACACATTAGATGTAATAACGGAATTATATTTTGAATATAAATAATATCTCAAATATATACATGACAAATTAAATAGCTCAAACTGATTTGATCAGTTAAGAAAACTAATTGTGGCATAGTTGTCAGGGACCTATCAACAAGACTCTATATCCGTCTTCTGAAGAGCTGACCAGGACTAATTTGAATTCATTCAAATAAAGTCTATGATCTAGTTTTATTGGGCAAAGCGCCTAAACACTATTTACTTGGTAAAGTGTCAGTGCCACCAATCTGTTAGCCCTAGTTCATAGTGAAGCAAGTGGGCCCATGTCTAGCTAGGCTAGATATGGATATGAATATTTCGTGACCTTTACGGATGTGGCATCGCGTACGGTTATGTGTTTCTTTTGAAACACAAATCGGAAACTTTCAAGTTTCGACACGAAATAGACAAACAAATCGGCTAAAGTATTAAACCACCACAGTAAGACCGTAATGGAAATACTTAAGCAATAAGTTTCTAGTATAACTTGAAAGAGTATAGTATTCTTTCAAATGAGGACTCCTCCCGGAACATGTCATTTAGACGGTGTGTCCGAACAGGATTAACCTAATTTTGTTAGACATGATAAGGTTAATCATGGGTCGCTCTGAGCTACCATTTCCTTCAACGGATACGCTAAACAGTGCAGAACTTATTTAGAATAAGGTTCCAAAAATATCTGTTTGACAGATAACATATTAGATATGAACGGGAAAGAAACCGAGTTTCTCATTCCTGATAATTTGGGTATGCTGCTAGGCATATGTTTGGATGATACCAAACAAGAACCCAAATATGATAAGTGCCAAATGTTGGTTATCCTAGGGATACTATAAGTATTGTACTTATACACCTCATAAGAGAGCAATTAGATTGTTGCTCACCATGCGGTTTTCCCTAAGAGGAATACCGATATGCAGTGGTAAGTGGGAGGATAGTAAACTCGATCATGAAAATCGGAGTAATACTGTTCAGGCACCGAATCCTTAATGGAACACATATAGTTTATCAAAGATGAAACTATACCATTAATCTTCGAATATACAAGAACCCGCAGGTCGGATAGAGTCAGAAAATAACCTGGGGTATGGGTTTCTGATCTCACCTCATAAAGATTTCTATCTTATTGAGGAATACCAACTAACTGTTGGACAAAATGACCCATAGCGTCACTATTTGCACAGATCATTGTGTTGTTGTAGCAAATTAACTATGTGACAAGGAAATTGCACTCTCATCATTTGTGATTAGATCACCATAGATATATAAATGAAGAGAGGTCTCTATGATTAGTTCCTGGGTTGAGAATGATATGAGACAATATCAGTCCACGAAGGATTAATCATTAAATATCCCTAGCCGGAGTATCATCGAGACTGGACATCGATAATGCAAAATAGGCTAGTATTGCACTTGTGCGCGTTGTGAGGGCACAACGACATCGTTCTCATATATATAAGTATTGGATACTTATGCAAGTGCGATAGGAGGTCGTGTTTCACCGATGGTACGGGAAACAGCTTCGCTCTGGATAGACCCCTCGGAATCCCATTGGTATTATGACTTTGTGTCTATGGGAGGCCGAAATCAAGGTAGGTGTGTATAGTCTTAACCTGAGACTTACATCGCTAATACTTATGATAATCATAGATTTTGGTCTTGGTGGTACAGGGGCTTTAACCGGTTCTGCGTACACCACTTCTGGGTTTATCAGAGAGTCGTAGTGTATTGGGTGTGATGTCGAGACGGAAGTATCACTTCAGTCATAGTGGAGATGATGTCACGCAGGATACGGTACTAGTGCTCTTGAGTGATGCGCATCCAATCGGGATATTGTGACCAGGTCATGAATATCCGATTATAGAGACTATTTACCAGACATCCGATATGTGTTTCGGACGGGCCAGACACTTATCCAGCCCCAGCCCTAGCACGTGACTATCCGATACTGGGCTGATATACACAATACAATGGTATACTACGCTTGATACAGATCTTAATATTCTTAAATGGATATGTCCGGAGAATTGGGTAGACTTGGTGCTTTGCTAGGAGTCGACCTTGTCTCATAAATCGGTTGAACGCAGTACATGGTACATACGTGATTCGGATACTCCGACGACCGCATTTACTGCCAACTTATCCGGGGATCTTATGGGTCGCTTCCCGATAATCCACCGATGACGCATAACTCGCACTCTTAAATAATCTGGGATTATATAGAAGAAAGAGAAAATTAATCTAGGATTAATTACAGAGATATTTTATCTAGGATAAAATATCGTCTAGAGAGAGATAACGATTAATTTGGAATTAATCGATTAAATTAATATATTCGATATATTAAATGAAATTTGATTTCGATGCGGAATTAAGTTAGATTTTAATTCGGACGAACGAATTAATTTAGAATTAATTCGTTAGCGACGTGAATAGTGAATTCGCTAGGCGTAATCATTTAATTACGACGCAACGGAAAGTTCGTTAATTTGGAATTAGCGAACCCGAGCCCGAGTGTGATTGCGAGCGCATTCGTATTTCGAATTCGAGTGCGGCATGCGAAGTCGCATCAAGCGTCAAATCATTAGTCGCATCAAGCGTCAAATCACTTGTCACTTTGAGTGATGTGATATGACAAGTTGTCACTTTAATAAAGTGATGTTGATGTGAATAGTGATAGACAAGATGTGTGTATTGATGGATTTTATTGTTTGACTTTTTAAAAAGCAAATTCAAGTGAAATTCATTTGAAATTCACTAAAGTGTATAAGTTACACTTAAAATGCAAATGCAAATCACTTTTTACACACTTTCATCTCTCCATTTCTCTCTCAATAGCTCACGCCCAAAACTGCATAAGTGGACTGGTTTTGAACCAGAAATGGCGTGAACAAGGGAAGCCAAGAGTTGGGTTTTCATGGTGAAAATCCAAGTGCTAGCACACTTACGAGACTTGCGAAGGTGGTAGGGAGGTTCACCCATGAGGCGGGACCCATTCGACGAAGTTTGGAGCTTCGAAATGAGACCCGAAACTGCCCAAACCAGTGAAGTGAACTGCTGCAGTGGCGCCACCAAAACAGTGAGCTTTGTGGCTTCAATCGTCTTCAAATCGACTCAACCGACCGATGTAAGTATTTCGCTATCTTCGTTGGTGTATTCACTCATTAATTTCATGTCTTGTTTGATCTTGGGACCTAGATAATAACCAACACTAACTACATATGTGGAAGTGATACAAGGTATCGACTCCCTATTATGGCAAAGTGACATATAATCCGAAATGGGTTCCATGTATATCAACCAGTTTGGATACTAGTTGATGTACCAAAAGGCATTGTGCCTATTGGTACTATATATGTCTTCAAGGAAGACATACATGGATGGCAACATACCAACGTATAAAGCTAGGATTTTAGTGGAAAGGTATCGTTATCAACATTGTGTTGATTACGATTCAACCTTTTACCTGTTGCCACAGTAAATCCATTTGGATAATGCTTGTCATTCGATCCATGTTTGGATTGAAGCAAGCATAGGTTCTAGGAATTATCGTTTTGATGTAATCATAAATAGTTTATGGTTTAATTCAAAACGAAATGATTCTTGTGTATATAAGAGGGTTAGTGGGAGCGCACTGACAGTGGCTGTCCTATATAAAATAATGATAATACATCATTTTTTGGAAATGATATTCCCATAAAATAACTATCGGCGAAAGCTTGGCTTTCGAAATACTCTCCGAGAAACAATACATTGAAAAATGTACGCGACTTGGTGTCTTGATGTGATCCTAGCAGCATGGATTGATTTCGTTTGTTTAGGCTTATTTATTATTTATTTTCATATATGGAACCAAGGTGAATGTCTGATTTTATTTATTTTTTGAGTTAGTTTATTTTATTTATTTATGGGTTCAAAATGGGCTAGAAATTAGGAATTATGGGCTTTTAGTTGGTAATGGGTAGTTTAGGGCTATATTAGTCTTTTTAGCTCTCTTAGGGTTTGAGTATGTTACTATTTAAACTCAAAAACAACTCTTAACGAGGAACCCTATTATTTGTGCGTGAATAGTAACCTTTTCTTGAGATTTAGAAATTTTTATCATCGTTCAGTGATTGAACAAAGACTTATCAAAGGGTTGGCATCCTTTGTGGCGTACGATTTGCTGGCAAAATTCATCTAAGGCTATCTCCAAGAGTTTTCAAGGACAGGTTCTTTGGGGGTCTATGGGATCTTGGATCGGGTTTTGTCTGTTTCGTATCCTGTTTCGTATCAATTGGTTATCAGAGCCAGATTTTAGGTCTGACTTTTTTTCTTTCCGTTTCTTCTTTTTTTTTCGCCTTTCAGTCTTTCAATTTTGTCTCCTTTTGTTTACTGTTCGTCGTTGTTAAAAAAAAAAAGTGAGTTCACGCCTGTGAAAGCAAAAAAAAAGATTTTGCAAGTTTGTTAACCATTGCTCACTTCGATATTTGATTTGGGCAAAGAAAAAAATTAAAAAAAAAAACAAAAATATCAATCTTGAAGTCAACAATCTGCAAGATCATCAATATTGGCGTCAACATCATCTTTAGTCTTTGGACCATTTGTTTATTTTGCATACAGTTTCGTTTTGTCTTTGGTCAATTGTTTTAGCTTCAGTTTGCGTCATCTGTTGGTTCGCTTTGAATTTTTACATGCATATTTTGGATCTGAATGTTGCATGCATATGTCTGGTTTCGTCAGTTTCATCACTTACATGTATATGTTTGAGTTGGTCATAGCAGAAATAATAATAATAATATCTTGATCGGTTTCTGAAAAAAAAAAATTTCAGATTTGGTCAGGCAAATTAAAATTTGATCAAGTCCCTTGTGTGTTAAGTTGTGCTAGGGTTTTTTACCTTAGTGTCCCTTAATCGAAAATGAATTTTTTTTTTGTGTTAATTATTGAGTCTTTGCTAAATTAATTGAATCAAGTCGTAGTTGAGTCTCGTATTTTAATTTTTGGTTGAATTTGTCACTAAGTTTCCGAATATGATTTTTTGTGTTTTATTTTGAGTCTTACATGGTCTTTTTATTTTTATTTTTTTAGTCTTATTTTTGTCTTGTCTTTGTCTTTGTCATTTTTTTTAGTCTTTTCTTCTTCTTGAATTTATTTTTGTCAAGATGCCAAGTGCTTTGGTTGATATTATGGGGCAACTAAGAGATAATATCTCTCGTACCAGAGTATTTGTGAAAGATGAGGTGTGCAGTGTGATTATTGATGGGGAACATTGGGCTAATTTAGTTAGTACCAGTCTCATGGAGAAATTGAGGTTGTCATTGCGAAACCATCCTAAGCCTTATATGTTACGAGGTTTGCCTAATTGTGCTGAGGTTAAGGTGGAGTATCAAGTTATGGTTGCATTTTCTACTATGAGGTTTCATGATGAGGTATTATGTGATGTGGTGTCTATGCTTGATTGTCACGTATTGTTGGGTGGTTCATGGAAGTATGATAGGCAAGTGTGGTATCATGTTGAGAGGAGTAGGTACATTTATGTCACGGAACGGAGGTCAGTGATTCTTTCTCTTTTAACACCACAACAAGCCTATAAAAGTCAATTAATAATGAAGAGGAGAAGTGAGGTTGAAAAGAGAAAAAATGAAAGAGTTGCTGAGTGCTTGGAAAATAAACTTGTTATTGATGTTGTGAATGTAAAAGAAGAAAATATTGGCATGGTAGTGAGTGAGCAAGTAGTGAGGAGTGAGTGTGATGTAGAGGTTGTTGCTATTGCTGAGGTGGATGACTTAGCTGTTGCTGGTGATGATAATTTTGAAGCTCAATGCATGGCTAAATGTATTAATGAAACTACATGTGTAGTCGAATGTGGTGAGAGTTTTGAGCATTCAAATGAGAGTAACGAGTCGGGAAACACATGGGTAAATACGTGTGAGAGTTTTGTGAGTGTTAAGCATGTAGAATTTGTTGTGAATGAGATTGAGAGTGTGAACTTAATTAGGAATCTCATTGGGAAGGAGAGTGCAATAAAATTAGATTTTACGGAAGAGTATGGGCAAAAGGGAACAATACACAAGCATTATTGTACTAACATTGACACTTTTCTTTCATGTGATTTTTCCTTGTTCCAGAATAATCGTCCAATTGATTTTATCATTACTATCTATGATCCGGGCACGAATTCGAGGACGAATCCTTTTCAAGAGATGGAGAATGATGTGATCCTAGCAGCATGGATTGATTTCGTTTGTTTAGGCTTATTTATTATTTATTTTCATATATGGAACCAACGTGAATGTCTGATTTTATTTATTTTTTGAGTTAGTTTATTTTATTTATTTATGGGTTCAAAATGGGCTAGAAATTAGGAATTATGGGCTTTTAGTTGGTAATGGGTAGTTTAGGGCTATATTAGTCTTTTTAGCTCTCTTAGGGTTTGAGTATGTTACTATTTAAACTCAAAAACAACTCTTAATGAGGAACCCTATTGTTTGTGCGTGAATAGTAACCTTTTCTTGAGATTGAGAAAATTTATCATCGTTCAGTGATTGAACAAAGACTTATCAAAGGGTTGGCATCCTTTGTGGCATCCGATTTGCTGGCAAAATTCATCTAAGGCTATCTCCAAGGGTTTTCAAGGACAGGTTATTTGGGGCTCTACGGGATCTTGGATCGGGTTTCGTCTGTTTCGTATCCTGTTTCGTCTCAGCAATCTCCTTTGTCACAAACTTAATTTGTACAACAACACCATGATCTGTACAAATAGTGACGCTTTGGGTCATAATTGTCCAACAATCTCCCACTTGGCCTATAGCCAGTCACTCGAGTCTCTGACACCTGAACTCTGTACGGTTGGCTCAAATTGCTGAGAAATGCTTTCGTCAGCGGATTTTCATGATTATCGTCTGATGCGATTTATTCGATCATCACATCGCCACGATGTATGATCCGAACAAATCAGATGAATAGTCGAAGTATGTATCTAGATCGTTGATGAGACTATTAATTCTTTAGCTTGTGCTGACGCCTAGCTCAGCTGCTAATAGAACCATATCTAATCTAATTAGATTTGTTATTGACCCATATGGCTTCTATCGCTGCTTCAGCTGCTGCTATTAACCCGCATTTGTTGTTTATTTGGTAACAGTATCTTGCTTGGAAGATTTCCAGCTCACTGTACCATTATTCAAACTGTATAGTACCATTTGCGACTTTTAGTCATCTTTATCGGTTATAGGAAACCTGCTACAGTGATCCCAGTCACTTCAAGTTCTCCTTCTCCATAGACTAAGACAACATCCTTAGTTCTCTAAGATACTAATGGATGTTCTTAACATCAATCCAGTGACTTTCACTCGGATTGACCTATTTGTGAATCAATATGCTCAAAGCGTATGAGACATGATAGAAAACCTGCCTGGAACAAAGCCAAGCAAACCTCTCCACGTGTTCTAAGCCCCAAAAACCGTGAATCTTGATTTTGTAAGAACAAAATCCTTCCAAGATCAAGTCCAACCCTTAAGGAACATTGCCCTTAAAAACCTTTCTTTATTTCTTTGGAGAATCCTGAACAGCGATACAGCGCCACAACGCTTGCCACACGTTGATAAGCTTTTGTTCCGTAAAACCAAGGAAGAATCCACTCCCTCAAGATGACACAAGTCAATTTGTTTTGTAAAAAAATATATTATTGGTTAATTATCCATTACAATGAATAATGCCCCTTTAAATAGGTGGCTAACCATAATTCTACCAAAATATAATAAAACCCTAATAAAATACTTGAAAATTTCGTCCATTAGCTTTTTAATTTAATTAATATTCAGCCCAACACTTAAACAACACATAACTTAAAAAAAATATAAAATATAAAAACTATAGGGATACATTTCGTCCTCATTTAGACCATGAAGGAATCTGAAATGGACTTTGATGAAAACTTCAAAGTTGTAGATCTACGAGTTCTCTTTTCAATTCAACTTGAATCACCAAAATCGGACATCGGACGAGAAAGTTACGTCCAAAATACGAAGACTGCGTAAATCCTACCACTGCTAATGCACCATTCGGAAATAAAGCCCAAAATCAATCAAGGCAGCCCATGCACGTCATAGACCCATTCCAATATTTCTTTAGACATAATAAAGCCTTCACATAATGTCTCATGCATGGACCAAACTCCAGAACCCAATGAATCTTCCAAATCCCACCAAAATGGCCCAAATACACCAATTTGACCAAGCCATGCAATCAGCCACAACTTCAAGTTAACTTGGCCCAACAAACAGAGCTCATTCTGGATCACATCATTCTCCCTCTCTTGAAAAGGATTCGACCTTTGAATCCGAACCCGGGTCATAAATAAAATTGACAAGATCAATGGGACGAGAATCCTGGAATAAAAGAAAATCACATGGAAAAAAATGGTTAAGGTGAGCAAAAGTCAATAAGGCGAATGAATGACTTTTTGGCAATACTTTTCCACTCTCAATCTCTCCATTGCTACTCTCATTCTTAACGGCACTTGCAACAGCAAATAGATTCCCACATGGATTCACATTTGAAATCTCATTTAAAACAAACTCAACATGCCCATGTCGCTTTCTCAAACAATCAACACTCTCATCCACGATGGGACCACACTCTACATATTCAGCCACATGTACTTTTTGCACACCATAACTCATGTCCTCACAACCAACATCAGATTTCTCCATATGATAGTCACCCTTAACAGTAACGTCAAACACCTCATTGGAATCATAAACAACCAAATCATGATCACTAATGTTATCGCTCACATCAATATCATCATTATCATCAACACCATCGACCACCTCACTCTTATTTATTGAAACATCAACATGTTTCATTTCATTACTCAATGCTACGTTTATATCATTCTCTACTTCACATTTTACTAATGTCCTTTTCTCTATCAACTCTGGAAGCTCTCCTAGTAACATTCCAAAAGCAATCGCACTTTTCTTTTTAAGCCCACTCTTCCTCACTCCTCTGCATGTACAACTCGTCCTCATTGACCTCTTGTAGGGTTAAAGGAGCAAGCTTGATAATTTTTCCACCATACCTAAATTTGTACATATTCCTATCCATATCATAAACTACTTTATTGAATTTATACCAAGGCTTACCCAATAAAATATGCGTATGACATATAGGAACCACGTCACAAACTACTTGGTCAACATACTGCCCAATTGCAAAATTTACCACAACCTGCTTAGCAACCTCGAACTCTCCAAAATCACTCATCCACTTATAAGGTCTATCAAGAGGTATCAATGGTAATCCCAATTTTTCCACAAAAGTAGTGCTAGCTAAATTTATGTGATTCCCTCTATTAATAATCATACTAAACACTTTACTATTGATAAAGCATCTCGTGCGAAAGATAAATACCATTTTATCCATCAAATTATTTATATAAATCAACCCTTACTGGAAAGACGCCAATAATGAGGAAAGACTCAAAGAATCACTAAGAAAATATGAAAACAAACACAAAGAAACTGACTAAAAAAAAAAAAAAACAAAAAGTAAATAAGAAGACAAACTGAACTGAAACTAGACAGAATTCATAACTTTGAAAGAGATTTTGAGACTCGAAACCTAAGCGGAATGATTACGGCCAATGACTAATGAATTCTTCTCCTTGAGTACTTATAAATCGATATATTATGGGTCCCGTAACTCTTTCTAGATCAAAAGTTACAGCAGTTTGAAAATCAGTGTGCGGCTGAAAAATTCTGACCGAACTGATCCGAAAATTACAGATAAATTCGACTTTAATTGACTCAAAAACTCTAAGAACTGAATCCTATATGCTATTACCATGAAAGAGCATTATAATAACATCCAAGAATCGGTCATAAACATGAAAAACACAGAGGAAATAAGAAAAAAAATTGAGATGAGAAGAGACAAAAAAAACAGGAGAAAAAAAAAGGAATATTAAAACTTCATAAAACGATAAAGATAGAGAAAATCTTGACGTTGGAACCCTGAGCTTCTGATACCAAATGATAGAAAACCTGCCTGGAACAAAGCCAAGCAACCTCTCCATGTGTTCTAAGTCCCAAGAACCGTGAATCTTGATTTTGTAAGAACAAAATCCTTCCAAGATCAAGTCCAACCCTTAAGGAACATTGCCCTTAAAAACTTTTCTTTATTTCTTTGGAGAATCCTGAACAGCGATACAGCGCCACAACGCTTGCCACACGTTGATAAGCTTTTGTTATGTAAAACCAATGAAGAATCCACTCCCTCAAGATGACACAAGTCAATTGTTTTGTAAAAAGATATATTATTGGTTAATTATCCATTACAATGAATAATGCCCCTTTAAATAGGTGGCTAACCCTAATTCTACCAAAATATAATAAAACCCTAATAAAATACTTGAAAATTTCGTCCATGAGCTTTTTAATTTAATTAATATTCAGCCCAACACTTAAACAACACATAACTTAAAAAAAATATAAAATATAAAAACTATAGGGATACATTGCGTCCTCATTTAGACCATGAAGGAATCTGAACTGGACTTTGATGCAAACTTCAAAGTTGTAGAGCTACGAGTTCTCTTTTCAATACAACTTGAATCACCAAAATCGGACAACGGACGAGAAAGATACGTCCAAAATACGAAGACTGCGTAAATCCCGCCACTACTAATGCACCATTCGGAAATAAAGCCCAAAATCAATCAAGGCAGCCCATGCACGTCCTAGACCCATTCCAATATTTCTTTAGACATAATAAAGCCTTCACATAATGTCTCATTCATGGACCAAACTCCAGAACCCAAGGAATCTTCCAAATCCACCAAAATGGCCCAAATACACCAGTTTGACCAAGCCATGCAATCAGCCACAACTTCAAGTTAACTTGGCCCAACAAACAGAGCTCATTCTGGATCACATCAATTGCACTCTTATCATTTGTGATTAGATCACCTAGATATATAAATGATGAGAGGTCCATATGATTTGTTCCTGGACAGAGAATGATATGAGACAATATCAGTCCACGTAGGATAAATCATTAAATATCCCTAGTCAGAGTATTATCGAGATTGAACATCGATAAATACGTAAAGACTAGTATTACACTTGTGCACGTTTGTGAGGGCACACCGGCATAGTTCTCATATATTTGGGTATAGGATACTCATGCAAGTGTAATAGGAGGTTGTGTTTTACCGATGATACGGGAAACAGCTTCGCTCTGGATAGACCCCCCGCGGAATCCCATTCGTAGTATGACTATGTGTCTATGGGAGTCTGCAATCAGGGTAGGTGTATTTGGTCTTAACCTGAGACTTGCACCGCTAATGCATACGACAATCAATATACTGTATATGAGGTCGTCCAGGGCTTTAACCGGTTCTGTGTACGCCGATGCTGGGTATATTGAGAATCGTAGTGTGTTGGGTGTGATTTCAAGATGGAATTGTCACTCCAGTCATATGGAGATGATGGTCACGTAGGATACGGAACTTGTTCACTTAAATGCTCGAGCTATCGGGATATTATGACAAGGTCATGTATATCCGATTATAGAAACTAGTTGCCAGACATCGGATATGTGCTTCGTACGGGGCAGACACAAATCCAGCCCCAGGCCTAGCACGTGAACATCCGATACTGGACACAAATACGCATTACTTCGGTATACTATGCTTGACATAGATCATATATTCCTATAATGATATTTCTGGAGAATTGGGTAGGCATGGCGCTTTGCTAGAAGCCAACCTTGTCTTGTAAATCGGTATAAACGTAGTACGAGGTACTTACGTGTTCGGATAGTCCGACGACCGTATTTACTGCCAACATATCCGGGGATCTCATGGGTCGCTTCCCGAAGATTCACCGATGACGTATAACTCGCACTTTATTAATCTGGGAATAATTAGAAGAGAGAGTAAATTAATCTGAGATTAATTACGGAGATATTTTTTTCTGGGATAAAATATTAATTAAAGAGAGAGAATGATTAATTTGGAATTAATCGATAAAATAATATATTCGATATATTATGCGAAGTTGGATTTTGACGCATAATTAAAATTAGATTTTAATTCGGGCGAACGAATTATTTAGAATTAATTCGTTAGCGGCGTGAATAGTGATTTCGCTAGGCGTAATCATTTAATTACGACGCAACTGAAAATTCTTTAATTTAGAATTAGCGAACCCGAGCCCGGGATTATTTGCGAGCGCATTCGCATTTCGAATTCGAGTGCGGCACGCATGTCAAATCACTAGTCACATCAGGCGTCAAATCACATGTCACTTTGAGTGATGTGACAATTTGATTGATTGATTTGAGTGATTGATGTGGTAGTTGAAAAGCATTAAAGGCATTTGCTTTTTGACTTTTGCTTTTTTGGCTTTTGACTTTTGCATTTAAGGAAAAGTAGAAATTTGGTAAATGGTTTATTATTTTTTGAAAATATATAAACTAAATACACATTTTTTGCCTTAACCTACCTTTTCTCTCTCCCTTTTACGCATCTCCTTCTTCCCTCTCTTTTCTTCCTTCTCTTCTCACGGTTTTGGAACCGTTTCTTCTCAAAAATAATCTGGTTTGACCGAATAAAATGAGAAGCAAGGAAGATGAAGAAGTGCTTGTTGGATAATATGACCCATAGCGTCACTATTTGTACAGATCACGGTGTTGCTGTACAAATTAACTATGTGACAAGGAAATTGCACTCTCATCATTTGTGATTAGATCACCATAGATGTATAAATGAAGAGAGGTCCATATGATTAGTTCCTGGATTGAGATGATATGAGACAGTATCAATCCCCGAAGGATTAATCATTAAATATCCCTAGCCGAAGTATTATCGAGACTGGACATCGATAATGCGGAATAGGCTAGTATTGCACTTGTGCGCGTTGTGAGGGCACAACGGCCATAGTTCTCATATATATAAGTATTGGATACTTATGCAGTGCAATAGGAGTCGTGTTTCACCGATGGTACGGGAAACAGCTTCGCTCTGGATAGACCCCTCGGAATCCATTGGTATTATGACTATGTGTCTATGGGAGGCCGAATCGAGGTAGTGTGTATAGTCTTAACCTGAGACTTGCATCGCTAATACTTGCGATAATCGGTAAACTCTGGTCTTGGTGGTACAGGGCTTTAACCGGTCTGGGTACACCGCTTCTGGGTTTATCAGGGAGTCGTAGTGTATTGGGTGTGATGTCGAGACGGAAGTGTCACTTCAGTCATATTGGAGTAGATGTCACGCAGGATATGGTACTAGTGCTCTTGAGTGTTGCGCAACCAATCGGGATATTGTGACCAGGTCATGTATATCCGATTATAGAGACTATGTTACCAAACATCCGACATGTGTTTCGGACGGGGCAGACACTTATCCAGCCCCAGCCCTAGCACGTGATTATCCGATACTGGGCCGATATACACAATACTACGGTATACTACGCTTGATACAGATCTATATATTCCTGTAAGAATATTTCTGGAGAATTGGGTAGGCATGGCGCTTTGCTAGAAGCCAACCTTGTCTTGTAAATCGATATAAACGTAGTACGAGGTACTTACGTGTTCGGACAGTCCGACGATCGTATTTACTGCCAACATATCCGGAGATCTCATGGGTCGGTTCCCGAAGATTCACCGATGACGTATTACTCGCACTTTGATTAATCTGGGATTAATTAGAAGAGAGAGATAGAATAATCTGGGATTAATTCGATGAGAGAGAAAATTAATCTGGGATTAATTGCGGAGATATTTTATCTGGGATAAAATATTAATAGAAGAGAGAACGATTAATTTGGAATTAATCGATAAAATTAATATATTCGATATATTAATCGAAATTGGATTTCGACGCGAATTAAAATTAGATTTTAATTCGGGCGAACGAATTAATTTAGAATTAATTCGTTAGCGACGTGAATAGTGAATTCGCTAGGCGTAATCACTTAATTACGACACGACGGAAAATTCGTTAATTTGGAATTAGCGAACCCGAGCCCGAGAGTGATTGCGAGCGCGTTCGCATTTCGAATTCGAACGCGGCACGCAAGTCACATCAATCGTCAAATCGTAAGTCGCGTCAATCGTCAAATCAATTGTCACTTTGAGTGATGTGACTTGACAATATGTCACTTTATTAAAGTGAATAGATGTGATGTGACTTAAAGTTAAAAGTTGAAATGATGAAAAGCTTTATTGTTTTAACTTTTGACTTTTAAATTAAAAGATAAGATATATATATATGTTTTATTTATTTTTTACTTGGTAAATGAAATAAAAATATATATATTAGAATCTTTTTTCTCTCTCACATACGCACAGTACACGGTAGAGGCTTGGAGCCAAAACGTTTTCTCTCCCTCCCTCCTTCTCTTCTTTCTTCTTCACGGTCTCAAGACCGATTTCTTCTTCAATTTTTCTGGTTCACCGAATTTTTGAGAAGCAAAATGGAAGATGATTAGTGCTAGCACACTCTAGGAGTGATACAAAGGTGATAGGGAAGTGAGTTTGTGAGCATGGAAGCTTGAATCTTGGAGCTTCAATGGATCTTGCATGGCCGAAAATGGAGGAGATTTTCACAGCCCCCACTGTGCGTTCACTGCAGTTCCAGAAGCCCCAAAACCGAGCTTGATGAAGCCAAAAAACGCATGTTCTTCATTTCATCAAAACCATTCAATGTGAGTTATGTTTCCGCCTTACTCCTTTGATGTGTTCATACTCGTTTTTTTATGCATGTTTGTGATCTTGTGGACTTGATTAAACTCCAACATTGGTATCTAGAGCCATTGATGCATGAAAACCGAAATTAGGGTTCTTGAGTATTTGGGGCTTTTTGATTTTGGCTTGATTATGACAAATTGATTGTTCAATAATGCTTATATATGATCTAATTTGAGATATATGTAATCAATTTGACAAAAAAAATTGATTGGATTGATTTTCCCCAATTTGCAAATTTTGGTCAAAACTTTAATTTGGGTAAACTCGATTTAGGCATGATTTGGTTGAATTGTTTGATGCATTATGCTTGAATGAGGTTGAATTGAAGTTGTGCATGATCAATTTCAAGAAAATTGGATTAGATCAATTTTCCCCAATTCTTAGGTTGAATTTGAAACTTGAAATTGGGCAAAATGTGTTTAAGCATGTTTTAATTGAATTGGATGTTTAAGTATGCTTAGAACATGTTTAATTGAGATTGTGTGTGATCAATTTCATGAAATTGGATGGATTCAATTTTCCCCAAATTGGAAGCTTGGCCGAAAATTGGAAGAACCTAAGTCTTGGTAATTTTGTTTTGTTTGATCATTGGATGACTTAAAACAATTGGTTAATGTTGTTTTGAAGTTCAATTGGATTGAATTTTGATTTGGAACATTTTTCCCTTTTAAAGTGGCTTGGCCGATTTTAAAGAACATGAATTCTTTGTGATTTTGTGTTTTAATTCATTGGATGAATTGAATTGATTTGGGAAATTAAGATTGTGGACTCAATTGGATTGAAACCGAATCGAATTGAAAAACCCCTAATTGCCGAGACTTGAAAGCATGTTAATTGGGTTTGATTTTAATTGAATTGTGTTGGACACTATTTGGTTGTTAAAGTGCATGATTAATTAGGCTAATTGATATTTTAGAAATGTTAATTGGGTAATTGATTGTGTATTACACTTAGGTTAATTAATTGTGAAATTTGGAATTTTATAAGTTAATTAATTTGGGCTTGATTTTGGAAATTGGGCTTGTTGGGTTGTAATTGGGCTTTTGGGCTTTGTTGTAACAAAGTTGGGTTTAGGCAAAATTGGTTGGATCCAATTAGGCCCAAAACCGAATCCAAAAGGTCCAATTATGACTTAATGAACCTAATTATTTAATGGGCCTAATGGGCCAAAATTAATTTAAAGGCTTATGGGGTAACTCCCGGATTGGATTTTGGTTGTTCGGTTTGACCCGAGTTGACCAAAAGTCCACGCCTATAGAATTAATTAAAAGCCCATTGGACTTTAATTAAATAAAACATTAGATGTTAATCGGGCTTTGAGACCCGTTCCGATTAAATTTGGAATTAAGTCGTAAAGGTTCGTTAATAAAGGTGTAATATTTAATTTGGAATTAAATAATGAATTAGAATTAAATACGTATTAAATTGGATTTAATTATGTAATTTAATTTAATTCGTAGAGAAATGTACTTTGAGTACGTGTTTGCAAAACGAGTTTGACTCGAACAAAAATCAAATCTTGTTTGAACATTGGATGATCACTAATATTCAAGATTAATTAATTTGATTGATTGATTGATAACATGCTTGTATGAACACATGGTTGTGATGTTTGAATAATGTATATCGGATGGATATTAGTCGGGTTGGGCGATTTTGGAAATTGTAATAAATTTGATTTATTAAATTGGACCTGCGTGTCCAGCCTTATCTCCTATTTCTTTGTATTCTCTTCTCACCTATTCCCCTCCATGTAAAAGAGGTTTCTTTAGAAGTGTAGTGTAACGGGTAGAAGTAATACAAGTGCTAGCGGGAGAGAGAAAGTGAGAGATTTGATCTAGGATCAATGTAAAATATCCATCCGCATATCATTATTATATTTCATACTCGCTTTATTATGTGTTTAGAATGCATGCTTAAGGGTGTATGAAGATGAGACCTTAACAAAGATAATTAAATTGGTAGCCAATTTGCACGCGAAAAACCCTCGTTAAATATCATGCGTTTTTCCTTCCATTGAGTGATTCTTACTCAAGATCCGAGATTGGCAGGGGTGTTGGCCAAAGTCAAGCCCTTGTCCATCAAAGATGTGTTTTAATCACGAGGCTTTGTTCCATATCGGTGTCGTGTCCAAGTTGTGTGGTTTGTTGGCCAAAGTCAAGACCACTTGTCCATTGACATTGATTACGAAGCTTCTATGTCAATGGGTCCGCGCTTGACTGGGATCACTAGGTTTGTTGTGCCAAAGCCAAGGCCTAGTTGATTCAGAGGAAATAGGTTAGGGTATACATTCGATGTATAGGCATATATAAGATATATGTTTGGGACTTGGATGTCCACCTACTGGATCTAGGAGTTGGATGAGATCCAATTGATCTTCGAGATCTACCTAGTTAATTATCATACAATTGTTGGCCAAAGTCAAGATTGTGTGATATTTAACAGGATCCTAGCCCACTAGGAAACACGGTTTCCCGAGTACTCGACAGAGGGTTAGAGGCTCGACGAAAAATAGTGGGAGGCAAGTATTGAATTTGCAACATTCGTTCGAATACTCGCTAAACACGCTCATTTTATTTTATTTCGTCATTAGATAAATATTAGTTAGACTAATATTTAAATTGTTGTTTTAATAAACAGTTGGACTGTATTATACTTGATTATATATAATTGGATTATATTAATCAATATATTTGAATTAATTAATTTCAGTTTACAGTTGATTTTATAATTGGATTATAGTAATCAATGTAATTGAGGTTAATTAATTTGGATTATATTTGATTATATAGTGGGACTATTATAATCATTATAATATATAAAGTACCACTAATCGTTGATTAAATAGTTGGACTATTGTAATCAAGATAAAATTGAAAAGTTGGATATTAAAATATAATCTAGGATTAAAATATTTTAAATGATTTAATTTTCAAATTGGGAATAAATAATAGGTTGCTTTATTGGATAAAATAACTTATTATACCTTAAGCCCAAAATTAAGCAAGATAAGTAGAGCATAAAATCTTTGGAAGATTTTTGTAATGATGACTTTAATGCTTAATTTAATATACTTGTCATAAATCTAATTTTTGGATTAAGAAGTATTAAAATTGCAATTTATAATTCTTGGAGAATTAATTGACTATTCATGTAAAGTCAAAGTTTGCAATTGGGCATGTAGCACGAGGTGCACATTCCTTTCAATATTCTAAAAACCCAAGGCTTGGCCTAAGGTTCCTAAAATATTAAAAGGATAATTGACATATCCCAAAGTGACTACCATTTGGATATGGAAGACACGAAGGAATTAAAGAAGGGCGAGGCTCTAACTTTAAAAATGTTTGTCTAAGTTATGTTCACAGCTAGTATGAAATTAAATAACATAAAATATAGATGTAGTACAGAGAAAATACGGCTGATTCGAAGCTTGAGCAGGATACTGACTTCAAGCTGAGATTGCTCTGCGAATCGGAAAAGGACGAAAGTCGCTGTTTCGACCGTAGATACCTAAGTTTAGGAACTACCATTCGGGTATGTACTTGTTAGGAACTGTTATAATGTAACTAGTTTGACTAGAGACATTATCTCTTTATCAGTGTTTAATCCGTTGCGGATAAAACTTTATATTATAGAACACTGAGTGTTTTATTATATAAGATGATACTGAGATAAATATATTAGATATAAATAACAGAATTTATATTTTGAATATAAATAAAAATCTCAAACATATAAATTGACAAATAAATAGCTCAAATTGATTTGATCAATAGAGACTTATTTGTGGCATTGTTGTCTAGGACACAATTTAATTAGACTCGTATATCCACACTTTTGAAGAGTGGGTACTAGGACTGATTTGACTATTCAAATAAGGTCTGCGAATCTAGTTTATTAGGTAAAGTACCTAAAATACTATTTGCTTGGTAATAGTGTTAGTGCCACCGATCTGTTAGCCCTATTCATGGTGGTGAAGTAAGTGGGCCCATATCTAGCTAGGCTAGATGTGAACATGAATATTTCGTGACCTTAACGGATGTGGAATCACGTTATGGTTATGTGTTCTTTTGAAGAACACAAATCAGAACTTTAAAGTTTCGACACGAAATACATAAACAGATCGGCTATAGTATTATTCCGCCACGGTAAGACCGTAATGGAAAATACTTAAGCAGTAAGTTTCGTACATACATGAAAGAGTACGGTATTCTTTCATATGAGGACTCCTCCCGAGACACGTCAGTTAGACGATGTGTCCGAACAGGATTAACCGAATTTTGTTAGACATAATAAGATTAATCACGAGTCGCTTTGAGCTACCATTTCCTTCCATAAGATATGTACTAACAGTGCAAAACTTATTTAGAATAAGGTTCCATATAAATCTGTTTGACAGATATTGTATAGGATATGAACAGGAAAGAAACGAGGTTTTCATTCCTGACAATTTGGGTATGCTAGGCATAACGTTTGGATGATACCAAACTAAGGACCCAAATTGGATAAGTGCCAATATAGGTCATCCTAGGGATACCATAAGTATTGTACTTAACACCTCACTAGAGAACAATTAGATTGTTGCTCTCCATGCGGTTTTCCTAAGAGGAATACCGATATGCAGTGGTAAGTGGGAGGATAGTATAACTCGATGAAAATCGGAGTAATACTGTTCTAGGCACTGAATCTTAATGGAACATATATAGTTCATCAAGGATGAAACTATACCATTAATCTTCGAATACACAAGAACAAAGGAAGTGATACGAGGTATCGACTCCCTATTATGACAAAGTGTCATGAGTCCGAAATAGACTCCATGTATATCAATATGTTGGATTGAAGCAAGCATAAGGTTCTTGGAACTGACGTTTTGATATAATCAAAATAGTTTATGATTTGACTCAAAACGAAATAATTCTTGTGTATAAAAGGAGGTTAGTGGGAGAGGGCACTGACAATGAAATTCCCATAAAACAATCGGTGAAAGCTTGGCTTTCATAAGAAATTCTTCGTAGAATTCTGGGGAGTAACAACCTTTATTCAAGGAATAAAGATCTACTGGGCTAGATTTGGAGTTGGCAACACTCTCTGAGAAATTGTACATTTAAAATGTACTTGTATGGGTGTCTCATACGCTTTGAGCATATGGAGTCACATCGGGTCAATCCAAGTGATAGTCACTGGATTGAAGATTAAGAACATCTGTTAGTATCTGAGAGAACTAAAGATGTTGTCTTAAACTATGGAGATGGAGAACTTGAAGTGACTGGGATCACTGTTGCAAGTTTCCAAACCAGTAAATACTTCGGTACTATAAAGTTTGAACACTGGACAGTGAGCTGGAAATCTTCCAAGCAAGATAACTGTTGCCGAATTAACAACAAATACGGATTATTGCTGCAGCTAAGGCAGCAATAGAAGCCATTTGGATCGATAATAAATCTAATTAGATTAGATATAGTTCTGTTAGCAGCTGAGCTAGGCGTCAGCACAGGCTAAGGAATTAAAGGTCTCATCGACGATCCAGATATATACTTCTATATCATCTGATTCGTTCGGATCATACATCGTGGCGATGTGATGATCGTTGTAAATCGCGTCAGACGATAATTAAGCAAATCCGCTGACGAAAACCTTTCCTCAACAATTTGAGCGAATTGTACATAGTTCGGGTGTTAGACACTCGAGTGACTGGCTATGTGCCAAGTGGGAGATTGTTGGATAATATGACCCATAGCGTCACTATTTGTACAGATCACGGTGTTGCTGTACAAATTAACTATGTGACAAGGAAATTGCACTCTCATCATTTGTGATTAGATCACCATAGATGTATAAATGAAGAGAGGTCCATATGATTAGTTCCTGGATTGAGATGATATGAGACAGTATCAATCCCCGAAGGATTAATCATTAAATATCCCTAGCCGAAGTATTATCGAGACTGGACATCGATAATGCGGAATAGGCTAGTATTGCACTTGTGCGCGTTGTGAGGGCACAACGGCATAGTTCTCATATATATAAGTATTGGATACTTATGCAAGTGCAATAGGAGGTCGTGTTTCACCGATGGTACGGGAAACAGCTTCGCTCTGGATAGACCCCTCGGAATCCCATTGGTATTATGACTATGTGTCTATGGGAGGCCGAATCGAGGTAGGTGTGTATAGTCTTAACCTGAGACTTGCATCGCTAATACTTGCGATAATCGGTAAACTCTGGTCTTGGTGGTACAGGGCTTTAACCGGTTCTGGGTACACCGCTTCTGGGTTTATCAGGGAGTCGTAGTGTATTGGGTGTGATGTCGAGACGGAAGTGTCACTTCAGTCATATTGGAGTAGATGTCACGCAGGATATGGTACTAGTGCTCTTGAGTGTTGCGCAACCAATCGGGATATTGTGACCAGGTCATGTATATCCGATTATAGAGACTATGTTACCAAACATCCGACATGTGTTTCGGACGGGGCAGACACTTATCCAGCCCCAGCCCTAGCACGTGATTATCCGATACTGGGCCGATATACACAATACTACGGTATACTACGCTTGATACAGATCTATATATTCCTGTAAGAATATTTCTGGAGAATTGGGTAGGCATGGCGCTTTGCTAGAAGCCAACCTTGTCTTGTAAATCGATATAAACGTAGTACGAGTACTTACGTGTTCGGACAGTCCGACGATCGTATTTACTGCCAACATATCCGGAGATCTCATGGGTCGGTTCCCGAAGATTCACCGATGACGTATTACTCGCACTTTGATTAATCTGGGATTAATTAGAAGAGAGAGATAGAATTAATCTGGGATTAATTCGATGAGAGAGAAAATTAATCTGGGATTAATTGCGGAGATATTTTATCTGGGATAAAATATTAATAGAAGAGAGAGAACGATTAATTTGGAATTAATCGATAAAATTAATATATTCGATATATTAATCGAAATTGGATTTCGACGCGGAATTAAAATTAGATTTTAATTCGGGCGAACGAATTAATTTAGAATTAATTCGTTAGCGACGTGAATAGTGAATTCGCTAGGCGTAATCACTTAATTACGACGCGACGGAAAATTCGTTAATTTGGAATTAGCGAACCCGAGCCCGAGAGTGATTGCGAGCGCGTTCGCATTTCGAATTCGAACGCGGCACGCAAGTCACATCAATCGTCAAATCGTAAGTCGCGTCAATCGTCAAATCAATTGTCACTTTGAGTGATGTGACTTGACAATATGTCACTTTATTAAAGTGAATAGATGTGATGTGACTTAAAGTTAAAAGTTGAAATGATGAAAAGTTTATTGTTTTAACTTTTGACTTTTAAATTAAAAGATAAGATATATATATATGTTTTATTTATTTTTTACTTGGTAAATGAAATAAAAATATATAATATTAGATATCTTTTTCTCTCACATACGCACAGTACACGGTAGAGGCTTGGAGCCAAAACGTTTTCTCTCCCTCCCTCCTTCTTTCTCTTCTTCTTCACGGTCTCAAGACCGATTTCTTCTTCAATTTTTCTGGTTCACCGAATTTTTGAGAAGCAAAATGGAAGATGATTAGTGCTAGCACACTCTAGGAGTGATACAAAGGTGATAGGGAAGTGAGTTTGTGAGCATGGAAGCTTGAATTGGAGCTTCAATGGATCTTGCATGGCCGAAAATGGAGGAGTTTTCACAGCCCCCACTGTGCGTTCACTGCAGTTCCAGAAGCCCCAAAACCGAGCTTGATGAAGCCAAAAAACGCATGTTCTTCATTTCATCAAAACCATTCAATGTGAGTTATGTTTCCGCCTTACTCCTTTGATGTGTTCATACTCGTTTTTTTATGCATGTTTGTGATCTTGTGGACTTGATTAAACTCCAACATTGGTATCTAGAGCCATTGATGCATGAAAACCGAAATTAGGGTTCTTGAGTAATTTGGGGCTTTTTGATTTTGGCTTGATTATGACAAATTGATTGTTCAATAATGCTTATATATGATCTAATTTGAGATATATGTAATCAATTTGACAAAAAAAATTGATTGGATTGATTTTCCCCAATTTGCAATTTTGGTCAAAACTTTAATTTGGGTAAACTCGATTTAGGCATGATTTGGTTGAATTGTTTGATGCATTATGCTTGAATGAGGTTGAATTGAAGTTGTGCATGATCAATTTCAAGAAAATTGGATTAGATCAATTTTCCCCAATTCTTAGGTTGAATTTGAAACTTGAAATTGGGCAAAATGTGTTTAAGCATGTTTTAATTGAATTGGATGTTTAAGTATGCTTAGAACATGTTTAATTGAGATTGTGTGTGATCAATTTCATGAAATTGGATTGGATTCAATTTTCCCCAAATTGGAAGCTTGGCCGAAAATTGGAAGAACCTAATGTCTTGGTAATTTTGTTTTGTTTGATCATTGGATGACTTAAAACAATTGGTTAATGTTGTTTTGAAGTTCAATTGGATTGAATTTTGATTTGGAACATTTTTCCCTTTTAAAGTGGCTTGGCCGATTTTAAAGAACATGAATTCTTTGTGATTTTGTTGTTTTAATTCATTGGATGAATTGAATTGATTTGGGAAATTAAGATTGTGGACTCAATTGGATTGAAACCGAATCGAATTGAAAAACCCCTAATTGCCGAGACTTGAAAGCATGTTAATTGGGTTTGATTTTAATTGAATTGTGTTGGACACTATTTGGTTGTTAAAGTGCATGATTAATTAGGCTAATTGATATTTTAGAAATGTTAATTGGGTAATTGATTGTGTATTACACTTAGGTTAATTAATTGTGAAATTTGGAATTTTATAAGTTAATTAATTTGGGCTTGATTTTGGAAATTGGGCTTGTTGGGTTGTAATTGGGCTTTTGGGCTTTGTTGTAACAAAGTTGGGTTTAGGCAAAATTGGTTGGATCCAATTAGGCCCAAAACCGAATCCAAAAGGTCCAATTATGACTTAATGAACCTTAATTATTTAATTGGGCCTAATGGGCCAAAATTAATTTAAAGGCTTATGGGGTAACTCCCGGATTGGATTTTGGTTGTTCGGTTTGACCCGAGTTGACCAAAAGTCCACGCCTATAGAAATTAATTAAAAGCCCATTGGACTTTAATTAAATAAAACATTAGATGTTAATCGGGCTTTGAGACCCGTTCCGATTAAATTTGGAATTTAAGTCGTAAAGGTTCGTTAATAAAGGTGTAATATTTAATTTGGAATTAAATAATGAATTAGAATTAAATACGTATTAAATTGGATTTAATTATGTAATTTAATTTAATTCGTAGAAATTGTACTTTGAGTACGTGTTTGCAAAACGAGTTTGACTCGAACAAAAATCAAATCTTTGTTTGAACATTGGATGATCACTAATATTCAAGATTAATTAATTTGATTGATTGATTGATAACATGCTTGTATGAACACATGGTTGTGATGTTTGAATAATGTATATCGGATGGATATTAGTCGGGTTGGGCGATTTTGGAAATTGTAATAAATTTGATTTATTAAATTGGACCTGCGTGTCCAGCCTTATCTCCTATTTCTTTGTATTCTCTTCTCACCTATTCCCCTCCATGTAAAAGAGGTTTCTTTAGAAGTGTAGTGTAACGGGTAGAAGTAATACAAGTGCTAGCGGGAGAGAGAAAGTGAGAGATTTGATCTAGGATCAATGTAAAATATCCATCCGCATATCATTATTATTTTATTTCATACTCGCTTTATTATGTGTTTAGAATGCATGCTTAAGGGTGTATGAAGATGAGACCTTAACAAAGATAATTAAATTGGTAGCCAATTTGCACGCGAAAAACCCTCGTTAAATATCATGCGTTTTTCCTTCCATTGAGTGATTCTTACTCAAGATCCGAGATTGGCAGGGGTTGTTGGCCAAAGTCAAGCCCTTGTCCATCAAAGATGTGTTTTAATCACGAGGCTTTGTTCCATATCGGTGTCGTGTCCAAGTTGTGGTTTGTTGGCCAAAGTCAAGACCACTTCTTGTCCATTGACATTGATTACGAAGCTTCTATGTCAATGGGTCCGCGCTTGACTGGGATCACTAGGTTTGTTGTGCCAAAGCCAAGGCCTAGTTGATTCAGAGGAAATAGGTTAGGGTATACATTCGATGTATAGGCATATATAAGATATATGTTTGGGACTTGGATGTCCACCTACTGGATCTAGGAGTTGGATGAGATCCAATTGATCTTCGAGATCTACCTAGTTAATTATCATACAATTTGTTGGCCAAAGTCAAGATTGTGTGATATTTAACAGGATCCTAGCCCACTAGGAAACACGGTTTCCCGAGTACTCGACAGAGGGTTAGAGGCTCGACGAAAAATAGTGGGAGGCAAGTATTGAATTTGCAACATTCGTTCGAATACTCGCTAAACACGCTCATTTTATTTTATTTCGTCATTAGATTAAATATTAGTTAGACTAATATTTAAATTGTTGTTTTAATAAACAGTTGGACTGTATTATACTTGATTATATATAATTGGATTATATTAATCAATATATTTGAATTAATTAATTTCAGTTTACAGTTGATTTTATAATTGGATTATAGTAATCAATGTAATTGAGGTTAATTAATTTGGATTATATTTGATTATATAGTTGGACTATTATAATCATTATAATATATAAAGTACCACTAATCGTTGATTAAATAGTTGGACTATTGTAATCAAGATAAAATTGAAAAGTTGGATATTTAAAATATAATCTAGGATTAAAATATTTTAAATGATTTAATTTTCAAATTGGGAATAAATAATAGGTTGCTTTATTGGATAAAATAACTTATTATACCTTAAGCCCAAAATTAAGCAAGATAAGTAGAGCATAAAATCTTTGGAAGATTTTTGTAATGATGACTTTAATGCTTAATTTAATATACTTGTCATAAATCTAATTTTTGGATTAAGAAGTATTAAAATTGCAATTTATAATTCTTGGAGAATTAATTGACTATTCATGTAAAGTCAAAGTTTGCAATTGGGCATGTAGCACGAGGTGCACATTCCTTTCAATATTCTAAAAACCCAAGGCTTGGCCTAAGGTTCCTAAAATATTAAAAGGATAATTGACATATCCCAAAGTGACTACCATTTGGATATGGAAGACACGAAGGAATTAAAGAAAGGGCGAGGCTCTAACTTTAAAAATGTTTGTCTAAGTTATGTTCACAGCTAGTATTGAAATTAGATTTTAAATACTTAGTGTGGTACATAAAATATATGTATTCAGAATCTGCTTTGAGCAGGATACTGACTTCAAGCTGAGATTGCTCTGCGAATCGGAAACGGGACGAAAGTCGCTGTTTCGACCGTAGATACCTAAGTTTAGGAACTACCATTCGGGTATGTACTTGTTAGGAACTGTTATAATGTAACTAGTTTGACTAGAGACATTATCTCTTTATCAGTGTTTAATCCGTTGCGGATAAAACCTTTATATTATAGAACACTGAGTGTTTTATTATATAAAGATGATACTGAGATAAATATATTAGATATAAATAACAGAATTTATATTTTGAATATAAATAAAAATCTCAAACATATAAATTGACAAATAAATAGCTCAAATTGATTTGATCAATAGAGACTTATTTGTGGCATTGTTGTCTAGGACACAATTTAATTAGACTCGTATATCCACACTTTTGAAGAGTGGGTACTAGGACTGATTTGACTATTCAAATAAGGTCTGCGAATCTAGTTTATTAGGTAAAGTACCTAAAATACTATTTGCTTGGTAATAGTGTTAGTGCCACCGATCTGTTAGCCCTATTCATGGTGAAGTAAGTGGGCCCATATCTAGCTAGGCTAGATGTGAACATGAATATTTCGTGACCTTAACGGATGTGGAATCACGTTATGGTTATGTGTTTTTTTTGAAGAACACAAATCAGAAACTTTAAAGTTTCGACACGAAATACATAAACAGATCGGCTATAGTATTATTCCGCCACGGTAAGACCGTAATGGAAAATACTTAAGCAGTAAGTTTCGTACATACATGAAAGAGTACGGTATTCTTTCATATGAGGACTCCTCCCGAGACACGTCAGTTAGACGATGTGTCCGAACAGGATTAACCGAATTTTGTTAGACATAATAAGATTAATCACGAGTCGCTTTGAGCTACCATTTCCTTCCATAAGATATGTACTAACAGTGCAAAACTTATTTAGAATAAGGTTCCATATAAATCTGTTTGACAGATATTGTATAGGATATGAACAGGAAAGAAACGAGGTTTCTCATTCCTGACAATTTGGGTATGCTAGGCATAACGTTTGGATGATACCAAACTAAGGACCCAAATTGGATAAGTGCCAATATAGGTCATCCTAGGGATACCATAAGTATTGTACTTAACACCTCACTAGAGAACAATTAGATTGTTGCTCTCCATGCGGTTTTCCTAAGAGGAATACCGATATGCAGTGGTAAGTGGGAGGATAGTATAACTCGATGAAAATCGGAGTAATACTGTTCTAGGCACTGAATCTTAATGGAACATATATAGTTCATCAAGGATGAAACTATACCATTAATCTTCGAATACACAAGAACAAAGGAAGTGATACGAGGTATCGACTCCCTATTATGACAAAGTGTCATGAGTCCGAAATAGACTCCATGTATATCAATATGTTTGGATTGAAGCAAGCATAAGGTTCTTGGAACTGACGTTTTGATATAATCAAAATAGTTTATGATTTGACTCAAAACGAAATAATTCTTGTGTATATAAGGAGGTTAGTGGGAGAGGGCACTGACAATGAAATTCCCATAAAACAATCGGTGAAAGCTTGGCTTTCATAAGAAATTCTTCGTAGAATTCTGGGGAGTAACAACCTTTATTCAAGGAATAAAGATCTACTGGGCTAGATTTGGAGTTGGCAACACTCTCTGAGAAATTGTACATTTAAAATGTACTTGTATTGGTGTCTCATACGCTTTGAGCATATGGAGTCACAATCGGGTCAATCCAAGTGATAGTCACTGGATTGAAGATTAAGAACATCTGTTAGTATCTGAGAGAACTAAAGATGTTGTCTTAAACTATGGAGATGGAGAACTTGAAGTGACTGGGATCACTGTTGCAAGTTTCCAAACCGGTAAATACTCGGTACTATAAAGTTTGAACACTGGGACAGTGAGCTGGAAATCTTCCGAGCAAGATAACTGTTGCCGAATTAACAACAAATACGGATTATTGCTGCAGCTAAGGCAGCAATAGAAGCCATTTGGATCGATAATAAATCTAATTAGATTAGATATAGTTCTGTTAGCAGCTGAGCTAGGCGTCAGCACAGGCTAAGGAATTAAAGGTCTCATCGACGATCCAGATATATACTTCTATATCATCTGATTCGTTCGGATCATACATCGTGGCGATGTGATGATCGTGTAAATCGCGTCAGACGATAATTAAGCAAATCCGCTGACGAAAACCTTTCCTCAACAATTTGAGCGAATTGTACATAGTTCGGGTGTTAGACACTCGAGTGACTGGCTATGTGCCAAGTGGGAGATTGTTGGATAATATGACCCATAGCGTCACTATTTGTACAGATCACGGTGTTGCTGTACAAATTAACTATGTGACAAGGAAATTGCACTCTCATCATTTGTGATTAGATCACCATAGATGTATAAATGAAGAGAGGTCCATATGATTAGTTCCTGGATTGAGATGATATGAGACAGTATCAATCCCCGAAGGATTAATCATTAAATATCCCTAGCCGAAGTATTATCGAGACTGGACATCGATAATGCGGAATAGGCTAGTATTGCACTTGTGCGCGTTGTGAGGGCACAACGGCATAGTTCTCATATATATAAGTATTGGATACTTATGCAAGTGCAATAGGAGGTCGTGTTTCACCGATGGTACGGGAAACAGCTTCGCTCTGGATAGACCCCTCGGAATCCCATTGGTATTATGACTATGTGTCTATGGGAGGCCGAATCGAGGTAGGTGTGTATAGTCTTAACCTGAGACTTGCATCGCTAATACTTGCGATAATCGGTAAACTCTGGTCTTGGTGGTACAGGGCTTTAACCGGTTCTGGGTACACCGCTTCTGGGTTTATCAGGGAGTCGTAGTGTATTGGGTGTGATGTCGAGACGGAAGTGTCACTTCAGTCATATTGGAGTAGATGTCACGCAGGATATGGTACTAGTGCTCTTGAGTGTTGCGCAACCAATCGGGATATTGTGACCAGGTCATGTATATCCGATTATAGAGACTATGTTACCAAACATCCGACATGTGTTTCGGACGGGGCAGACACTTATCCAGCCCCAGCCCTAGCACGTGATTATCCGATACTGGGCCGATATACACAATACTACGGTATACTACGCTTGATACAGATCTATATATTCCTGTAAGAATATTTCTGGAGAATTGGGTAGGCATGGCGCTTTGCTAGAAGCCAACCTTGTCTTGTAAATCGATATAAACGTAGTACGAGGTACTTACGTGTTCGGACAGTCCGACGATCGTATTTACTGCCAACATATCCGGAGATCTCATGGGTCGGTTCCCGAAGATTCACCGATGACGTATTACTCGCACTTTGATTAATCTGGGATTAATTAGAAGAGAGAGATAGAATTAATCTGGGATTAATTCGATGAGAGAGAAAATTAATCTGGGATTAATTGCGGAGATATTTTATCTGGGATAAAATATTAATTAAAGAGAGAGAACGATTAATTTGGAATTAATCGATAAAATTAATATATTCGATATATTAATCGAAATTGGATTTCGACGCGGAATTAAAATTAGATTTTAATTCGGGCGAACGAATTAATTTAGAATTAATTCGTTAGCGACGTGAATAGTGAATTCGCTAGGCGTAATCACTTAATTACGACGCGACGGAAAATTCGTTAATTTGGAATTAGCGAACCCGAGCCCGAGAGTGATTGCGAGCGCGTTCGCATTTCGAATTCGAACGCGGCACGCAAGTCACATCAATCGTCAAATCGTAAGTCGCGTCAATCGTCAAATCAATTGTCACTTTGAGTGATGTGACTTGACAATATGTCACTTTATTAAAGTGAATAGATGTGATGTGACTTAAAGTTAAAAGTTGAAATGATGAAAAGCTTTATTGTTTTAACTTTTGACTTTTAAATTAAAAGATAAGATATATATATATGTTTTATTTATTTTTTACTTGGTAAATGAAATAAAAATATATATATTAGATATCTTTTTCTCTCTCACATACGCACAGTACACGGTAGAGGCTTGGAGCCAAAACGTTTTCTCTCCCTCCCTCCTTCTCTTCTCTTCTTCTTCACGGTCTCAAGACCGATTTCTTCTTCAATTTTTCTGGTTCACCGAATTTTTGAGAAGCAAAATGGAAGATGATTAGTGCTAGCACACTCTAGGAGTGATACAAAGGTGATAGGGAAGTGAGTTTGTGAGCATGGAAGCTTGAAGCTTGAGCTTCAATGGATCTTGCATGGCCGAAAATGGAGGAGATTTTCACAGCCCCCACTGTGCGTTCACTGCAGTTCCAGAAGCCCCAAAACCGAGCTTGATGAAGCCAAAAAACGCATGTTCTTCATTTCATCAAAACCATTCAATGTGAGTTATGTTTCCGCCTTACTCCTTTGATGTGTTCATACTCGTTTTTTTATGCATGTTTGTGATCTTGTGGACTTGATTAAACTCCAACAGTGCTAGCACACTTGGGTTATATTATGGTGATAGGGAAACTAACACATGAGCTTGGATTTATTTTTGGAGCTTGAAGCTTTGAGCTTCCATGGAGTTCATCAATGGCCGATTTTGGAGAATCCATCACAGCTCAAAACCGAGCAGTCCATGCTGATCTAGGAGGCCAAACCGAGCTTCAACAAGGAGGAAATGGTCTTGTTCTTCTTCGCAACAAAACTGTTCAATGTGAGTATGTATTCTGCCTTACTCCTCTGTATATTCATGCGTTTTTCTTGCTTGATTTCATGATCTTGGGACCTAATTAGAAACCAACACTATGGACTTAATTACTCCGACTTCAGATATATATATTTTTGTAGCATCTTTGATCCATGTAGCGAGGTTTGGGCCAGTGACTCCCAATCCAGTTGGCTTTAGCTAACACCCTTACAGACTTAATAACTCGGATCTCAGACGTTTCTTTTTTTTTTACTCCATTGCTTTTTGAGATGCTTCCTCCAATTAAACCAGAGCACTGAATATTACAAACTTTTCAATTATAGATCATGTCGGTATGTTACTATACATGTTGATAATACCTGTTAACTGAGCATATGAAGATCCATTTTAGTCAAAATGAAATAAATAAAAATTAACTTGTTCCGAAATAGGTTTGAGATACGTCTTAGGAGTGGAAACTCCTTACACAGCTATCTCTCACCAATTTCACCTTTTTAGTCAAAATAAAAACACAAAAACGCAAAATATTTTTGTAATTTTTGAAAAATTTTCAATTTTTTTTGTATATTTAGAAAAATTTTGGACTAAAAATTAAAACAACACACAACTAAAAATAATATGCTAATCAACTAATTCCCTCCCCCAAACCTAAATGAGATATTGTCCCCAATGTCTTAAACAGTAGAAGAAGAGTTTAGAAGATAATACCTGGTTAACTGAAATTTTACACGAAAAGTTAAAGGTTGGGATCCAGATTAATCTGACGCCTCTTACCACGATCATCCTCGGACCAATTTATCTTTGAAAGGATAGGGTTAATTTGTGGTTTATAGGCTAAGATTTGGTCAATTAGATCTGGAGCAGTTCTGGCAGTAAAGATGAGTTCTTTTAATGGTTTTGACACGAACCCATTTCTCCGAACATCATCAAAAAATACACAAAGAAAATCATAAAATACTTCAATGTTGTACAGTCCAAGCGATTTATGGTGTATGTTCAGGTTCACCCAAAATAACACTGTAAAATTTTCCTCAAATGTACCCAAGCCACCTGGCAAAGCAATAAAAGCATCAGCACGGTTAATCATTTCTACCAATCGTTCTGACATACCTGGCACGATTTGTTCCTCTCCCTTTGATGGTTCAATAAGATTTGCCTCTACCAAGGGTTTTGGGATGATTCCAAAAACATGACTGCCTTCCTCCTGTACAGCTTTTGAAATGATCCCCATAAGTCCAAGATTGCCTCCGCCATATACTAAGTGCATATTCCTTGCAGCTAAGACTCGACCCAATTCCTGTGCTGCTTCTACGTATTGGGGCTTAGTACCAACACTAGTACCGCAAAACACACAGATGTTTTCAACTCGTCTTCTTGAAGTGGCTTCCATGTTTTACTCTGGATGTCTTCAAAAGTGCAATGATGAGTTGAATTTATAACATCTAAAAAGGGTGAGTAAAATAATAGCACTAGTACCTGCCAAATGATAATTATTAGTTAAACAGTAAAATAAATCGTGATAGTCAAAAAGGTATGGATCCTGTCGGAGAAAATAAAAGAAAACAACAAAACAAATTACAATTATTAGGAAAAGATAAAGAGATATAATATGTACAAGAAAAATAGCGGCTTGATTGACATCTATGCGTCAGGGACAAGCTTCCCATCCAATTTTCTTATAAATTGGCAAACAGGGTCTTTTTGAGTCAGATTCCCAAGACTTAACTGTTGTCTTTCTTTTTTAAATTGTGTATGCAATTTTGCGAATGACTATGTGAACATATCCATTGGGATGCGTCTCAAGAGTCGAAGATATAATATCTAAAGACTCCTTATTCAAGCCATCCCTAATGAATTTAATTTTGTCTTCGTGATTATTAGACAACATTCCTTAAGAACGACAATGAGTATTGCAATTCCAGCGTGCACATTTGTAACAAACACCCATTTGCTTAGCTCTACATTTCTTTGCATAGGTGCTTCTTCCAAAACCAGGCAGATGTGAAATAAAAGAGTCAGAAGACTCACCTACCAATCGGACTCGTGCTTCAATTACCCAACGAATATCATTAGGAACAACATGGATCGTTAGTAGTCTAATCTGTTCTAAACGAGCTTTGTAAACTTTCATCCGAGATTTTTGAGGGAGAGAAGGAAATTGCTTGTGAAGATTTGCGAGAGCTTCTTCCATCATGAAATGACTTAATCTGCAAAAAACTAAACACACAAAATTAAATCACACCAAATCAAAATATATACACAAATTGCATGGGTTGCCTCCCTATGAGCACTAAATTTAACGTCGTCAGCTAGACGTGACTTCTTGAAGGTTAGGCTGGATCTAAAAGTACGACACTTTCTTTTTGTCGCTCAAATGATTCTCCCCAGTAGTGCTTGACACGCTGACTGTTAACCTTGAATGTTTCGTTGGTATTGGGATCTAGTAACTCAACAGCTCCATATGGAAAAACTTGAGTGATCACAAATGGACCTGAGCACATTGATTTCAACTTTCCAGGGAAAAGTTTCAACCTTGAGTTGTACAACAGCACATGTTGCCTTGGTTCCAACTGTCTGTGCATAATTTTTCGGTCATGCCATTTCTTGGTATTTTCTTTTTACAATCTGGGGGCATAAATAAGCTTTTGTTTTAAGATCTCAAAAGCTTCATGGCATTATTTGGTGATTTTGAAAGGCACATCCTTCTCCAGAAGATTGCACAGAGGTTTATCAATCTTGGAAAAGTCTTTGATAAATCTCCTGTAAAAACCTGCATGTCCGAGAAAGCTCTGAATCCCTTTGACAGATGCTGGCGAAGGTAGATTTTCAATTGTTTCAATCCTTGCTTTATCTACCTCGATTCCTTTTTGTGATATTCGGTGTCCAAGAACAATGCCCTCATGTACCATGAAATGGCATTTCTCCCAATTGAGCACCAGGTTTGTATCTTCGCACCTTAGTAACACATGTTCCAAATTTTGCAAGTAGTGGTCAAAAGAATCTCCAAACATAGAAAAGTCATCCATAAAAACCTCCATACTCTGCTCCAACATGTCTGAGAAGATGGCCATCATGCAACGCTGAAATATACCAGGGGCATTACATAATCCAAATGGCATCCTGCGGAAAGCAAAAGTACCATAGGGACATGTAAAGGTAGTTTTCTCCTGATCTTCTGGTGCAATGGCAATCTAATTGTACCCTGAATATCCGTCCAGAAAGCAATAGAACTCATGTCCTGTCAGTCTTTCTAACATCTAGTCAATGAATGATAGCGGAAAATGGTCATTTCTCGTGGCTTTGTTCAGCTTCCTGTAGTCCATTCATACTCTCTATCCAGTCACCGTTCTTGTTGGGATTAGCTCATTCTTTTTCATTGGTAACCAAAATAATTCCTCATTTCTTTAGTACACATTGTATATGACTCAACCAACTGATATCTGAGATGGGGTAAATGATGCCAGCATCCAACCATTTGATGATTTCTTTCTTCACGACTTCCTTCATAATTAGATTGAGTCTCTGTTGATGCTCCAATGTGGGTTTGTACTCATCATTCATCAAAATCTTGTGTATGCAAAATGATGGACTAATGCCTCGAATGTCTGTTATAGTCCAGTCAATGGCTCTTTTGTGCTCTCGTAATACTCTCAGTAACTTTTCTTCCTGCTCCAATGTTAGTGAAGAAGAAATAATAACAGGTAATTCAGAAGAGTTTCCAAGAAATGCATACCTGAGATGGCTCAGAAGTAACTTCAGCTCCAGCTGTGGTGGTTCTTCAATTGAAGGCTTGATTCGATCTTTCTTTCGCAGTTCCAAGCTTTCAACTTGTGGTGTTGATTTGAATCGTAATGGTTTGTGTAGGCACTGCATTTTTACATGTAAGTCCCGATGATGAGTCTCGTACGGAGGCACTACCTCTTAAGTTGTGGAAGTCATGGGAAACGGACGTCGAAAGGGAAAAGTCAGAAATTGACACATTATTGGATTTAGTTCGCTTGTTTAGTTTCGGGTTCGCTTGTTGGACCTCTGTTTTAAAACACATCCTTAGCCCAAACCCTCGCAAGTCACACACCAAGCCCACATATCACCAAACAACACACCAAGCACACCAAAATGGACAAAGCCCATGCCCAATAAGCCAAAGCCCACGCCCAAACCATACACCAAACCCACACCCAAACCCTAAAGCCACTAATCACAAAACATAAAACACAAACAAACAAAACCCCACTCATCTCAACCTAACAAAACACAAGCAAACACAATTCACATTAAACAATTCCTTCACAAACAAACAAAAATCACAACCCTCATTCACCACCCATACCTCATGCCCAAACATAAATAAACAAACCCCAAACACAAACAAACAAAGCATCTCACCCAATCACATATCAAAACACAAACCAACAATAATCTCAAGCACCCTCCATATATTTAACCCTCTCCCATGTAAATAACAAGTCACATAAAACACAAACACATGCAACACCCATAACTATCCATGCGACACCCATAACTACCCATGCAACACCTATAACCACCTATGCATAACCCATAACACCACCCTCACCTTCACTCCCCTATAAAAAGAAGCCCAAACCAAAACCACAGGCCGAGCTGGCTGATTCTCACATCAACTCACAAAGATGAAATAAACCCTAAGCTTCACTCCCTCTCAACTCACACTCCACGCACCAATAGCACACGCGCAACACCCCAACTCCACTCTCTGCCTCACGCCACAAACACAGAGCATTCACGCCAAGCACTCCAAGAAACTTCCCCCATATTCGAGAATAATAACCAACAACAGCCCTCCTAAAACCTCAGACTTCTCACATAGCCACATACTCAAGAACACACAAGCGAATTCATCAAATACAACCTCTCTCCCTTCTTTCTTCGGTCACTACTCTCTCATTCGGCAGCCCTTACAAACACCATCAGTAGTGCCTTCACTGACCCAATAAACAACCCTACATGTGAGACATAACCTTGCAGTCCACTCAAAAAACACACGCACACCCACCGATAAAAGAAACTGCAGCCTTTCACTCATACAACTAACAAACAAAACATAAACCCTCACCCTTGACCAAATATTCTAACCAAACAAAGAAAGCTTCCTAAACCGCAGAATATAATGAGCCAAAAAATGCCAAAACCATAAACCCCATACACCATTAAACAATCACAAGCCACATAAACAGTAGACCTCCACCGAATGAACCAACTTCCACGTGAAGGCCACCCAATCGAACAATAACAAATAGCACACTAGTGATTCAACAAACAAACAATAAGCCTAAAACCCTTAGCCACGTGAACAACAAAATAATAAGCTAAAACCGTGAAACTGAATATAAAAAAACAGCAAGCAACATGAACAAACGGTGAGCACAAAACCAACGTAAAACGGTCCCTAAAATAGCAGCCCGAACAGCAAAACAGCGAAGGAAAATGTTGAATCAGTGAACCGGAGGAGTTACGGAGCATCAACCCTTCCGAAAACCATTTACCACACTTCCGATAGACGACTAAAGAGGTTAGACCTGAGGGCACCCCTTTTATTTATTATCCTTTATTTTTTAGTTATTTTATTACTTTATTTCGCATGAGTATTGTGGATTGGTGCATGATGTGATTTCCGGATGAACGGAATATGTGTTCTCTCTTGCAGTATATTGGATGGAAACCTGGACGTAAATTCCGTAGCCGAATCCGAATGGACGGTATTGCGATTTACACTCGGGATACATTGCCACGTACCACTTGAAGGACACACATGTTTCGTTTCATCCAACCTTGTGTTTGAGCATGATTTAGTTTAGTATGTTATTTATTTCTTAAGCATGATTAGGTCGTTAGTACGTTATTTCCTTATGTATGTTATAGTTATTTTCTTTTGCAATAGGAATTTAATTTACGTTTATGTTAAGATTGTTATTTATTTATATTGTCATGTTTATCGATTTAATGCGTTCATGAGATTGTGTGCTTGCCGTTATTTTGACTTACTTTTATGCATGCAAACTTAGATATAGGTTATATACAGACTTAAATATAGGTTTTGGTTATATGTATGTGAACTTAGATATAGGCTATTCTTGCGTATGTATGTTGCGTAGACTTGGTTAGATTATTGCACAAATTTTTTCATTACAAGTGGCATAAGTAAGGGACCATTCTGAACCCAACGGTTTGAGGTCTTCCCTTACGAGGGGTGAGTGCGGCCTTAAATCATTTTCCCAGTTCACGCTGGGTGGCGACTCCATTTTATTTATCCGGTTTGGTCCCCACCAGGCTACCCCGTACTCCCGACCGGGCCGTGAGCCCGGAACAGCGTCGCAGATTTCTGTGTCCTACAGTCTGGCGACTCCACTAGGGATAGAGAATCGGCCCCAAAATAATGTCTTGTAATGTTTTTGATTTTGCTTTAAATTAACCATGTCTACTGTTGGTTTAGGGAGTTTAATCAAAGGCAGTATTAAGGTTAGGTGATGGTTTGGTGTCTTCCTACATTCACTACCTTTTATAAGGAAAAGCTGTGAAAGCACATAGATAATCATTACCCATAGCTCATTGTGACAGACTAATTTGGAGGACTTGTTGTTTATTCCTGTCACCAAGGCGATAAGAGCCTAAGAGGCTTGGGTATTTAAGAGAGCTTGCTCCACCCTCCCTCTGGGGAATCTACAATAAGAAATCCATTTGACAGTTAGTCACATATCTTAACTCATTGGCACGTATCGTAATGTATAAAAAGGTGTGCTCACTTGGTCGCTTGAACCCTTGAGTGGGGAGTCCTTGTTGTGGGTAATCCTTCATCAGCGGGAGCCTTTGTTTATATTCTCGTAAACCTACATGTGAATCATAGTTGTATGACCTATAGGAATTATCTCTTTTATGTTTGTGCTTAAGACAATTGTCATTTGGATTCAGTTGGACTTCTTGTCAGATATGCGAACTAGTTGGGCCATTTAAACTGGGATGAGTTCGTATCCTATGACAATTAGGCCAAAAGTTTCTAAAATGCCTTTGGGCCATTTTGTGTTTGTGCCTCTTATCATTTGAAGTTGTTTAGCCATGTTATCGCAAAAGTGTAAACTTGTTGGGCATTTTCAACTGGGACAAGTTTACACCTCGCAATAACGTGATTGAATGCTTCGAAATGATAATGGGCCGACTTGTATATTCCATACATCGCACGCATCTCATGCACCTCATGCATACACGCATCATGTTAACCCTTGTGTTCAAAAAGCCATCATAGATACCTGTTGGGTTAGGGAAGAGGGAAGACTCATCAAAAGGCCGTTAGCAAACATGAGTGAATCAGGGAACAAGGTATCCCGTATAGATCAGCTGGAGACCGGTCTCACCGAGGTTACTGAACTGTTGCAAGCTTTGACCATTGCTGTGGCTAATATAGTTGTGCCCCGTGCTGGGAAAAATCCTGAGAATATGAGGCGTGAGGAGCCTCTGAACAGGTTGGGGGATGACATCCATGTTTTGGTGATGACATGGCAGAATATGCCGCGGGAAGGATGGCTGGGTCCCAAGCTGAATTGTAGAAGCTCCGAGATCAGGTAGAATCGGTTACCCACCAGATGAGGGGTAAACATGAAGACTTGCTAGATTATGAGGCGATGACTTTTGAAGAACAGTTGCCTGCTCAATTTAAGATGCTTGATATAGCTAAGTTCAATGGGAACGGAGACCCGAGGGTCCATCTCCGACAATATGTTTTTGTGATGAGTTCAGTGGGCCTGTCGCATCGTTAGGTCCAGAAGATGTTTGGGATGTCGCTTGAGGGGGCACCCGTGGTATGGTATCATGGCCTTGAGAAAAAGGTCAAGGATGATTAGAGGGTATTAGCAGACGACTTTCTGAAACAGTATGTCACAGACTTGGAGATCGACTTGTCACTCCGCGACTTGGAGAATACCAAGCAGAAGCCGGAGGAGAGCTTCAAAGATTATGTAGAACGCTGGAGGAGCCAGCTTCTGAAAATGCAGACTCGGCCTTCGGAGAAGGACCAGATCAAAATGATCATAAAGGGCACCAAGCCCTCTATTTATGGTAAGCTAAGGAGGATGACTTCGATGAATATGGATTTTCGACAGTTGAGGGAAACTGTCATTGACATTGTGGAGGAAGAGGCTGAAAACAGAAAGTTCTATAGCCAGAATAGAAGGAACATTGGGGGGCCTTCAGGGACCATGCCCGCTACCGATGAGGTCACTGCCATAAAAAATAGGCTGTTTTCCAACCTGGGTAAGCCTCTTTCAAGGGTGTTCGAAAGGGTGAAGGAGAGAGGACTTCTAGAACCCTTAGAGGCTAAACCACTTCCAAACCCCGTGCCACCCAACCTTGACATAAGCCTGTATTGTCACTTCCATCGAAGAAGAAGCCATGAAACTGACAACTGCACCCACCTTAGGCATGAGATCCAAAACCTCATTGACGTCAATAAAATACCCGATCCAGAAAAACCGAACACACACTGAAATCCGATACCAAACTACCACTGCGTTCCACCACCCACCTACATGATTAACTCCGGCCTACCCGAATTTTTTGTCCTCCAAACTCTCAGACATGTATGTTGTGAAGACTTAGTTAAATTATTGCACAAATCCATTTCATTAAAAGTGGCATAAGTAAGGGACCATTCCAAACCCAAACAGTTTGAGGTCTTCCCTTGCGAGGGGTGAGTGCGGCCTTAAATCATTTTCCCAGTTCACACCGGGTGGCGACTCCATTTTATTCTCCATTTTAGTCCCCCACGGGCTACTCCGTACTCCCGACCGGGCTGCGAGCTCGGAACAATGTCGTCCATTTCTGTGTTCTACAGTTTGTCAATGTAGTTGATACATTCTAGGATTTAAGCATCTAGCTCGCTGTCAGTCATGTTGGTGATGGAAGCTTCGAGTGTATCCGTGGGATTTGGCACAGTATCCTGAACGATATTATCAACAACATCAACTCTGAAGCATTCTTCTTCCTTTTCATCACTCGGGAATTTCATGGCTTTGAAAACATTAAAGGTAACTTTTTGGTCCTGCACTTTCATGGTCAGTTCTCTTTTTTGCACATCAATCACAGTTTTACCTGTTGCCAAGAATGGTCTCCCAAGAATGATAGGTACTTCCTTGTCTTCTTCCATGTCAAGGATGATGAAATCTGCTGGGAGAATCAGTTTGTCAACTTTGACCAGCACATCTTCAACAACACCTCTTGGAAATGCTAGTGTTCGATCAGCAAGTTGCAACAAGACTGAGGTAGGCATTGCTTCTCCAATCTGCAGTTTCTTGTAAATAGAAAAAGTCATCAAGTTAGCACTAGCAACTGAATAACATAAAGCCTTACCGATATAATGTTCTCCAATGGTCCATGGAACTGTGAAACTGCCAGGATCTTTCAACTTCGGGGGTAGTTTCCTCTGAATAATGGCATTGCATTCTTCTGTCAATGCTATTGTCTCGTAGTCTCCCAATCTCCATTTTCGTGAAAAAATATCTTTCATGAATTTAACATAGCTGGGCATTTCTTCCAACGCTTCTGCGAATGGGATGTTGATATGCAGCTTTTTGAACACCTCCAGAATTCGAGAAAACTGCTTGTCCAGTTTGTTTTTCTGATGTCGCTGTGGAAAAGGTGGAGGTGGAGTGATTCTTTCTGGTTCATTTTCCTTTGCTTCTTTTTCCTCCATCTATTGCTCTGCTTCTTTTGGAACTTCTTCTTTGGATACCTTGATTCCAACATCTTTGTTGATTTTAGTACCATTTTTCAAAGTAATGGCTTGACATTGCTCCTTCCCTCGGTTCCTTGGATTTGATTCTGTGTTGATAGGAAGATTACATGGCGGTCTGTAACTCTGAGCATTAGCCAGTTGTTTGATTTGATTCTCCAGTGCTTTGATGGAAGCAGATTGGTTCTAAAACATAGCATCGTACTTTTTTAACTGATCCAGCACTTCTGATATTCCTGGTTCATTTGCCTTCTCCTGGCCTTTGTTCTGTTCTGGAATCCAGGTGGTGGATAGTTCTGCTGTTGGAATCCAGGTGGTGGATTGTTCTTTTGCCCTGAATTGTTGCTCCATGAAAAATTGGGATGATTCCTCCATCCTGGGTTGTAGGTGTTGGAATAGGGATTATTCCCCTGTCTGTTGAAATTGTTGACATAATTCACCGTTTCTTCAAGTTGGTTTGGTTCTGGTGCTCCTCCATATGGTGAACATGTGGATCCAGTGGTAAGAGTCTCCATGAATTTGCATATCTGATCCAGCTTGGGGTTGACTGTTGTATTGGCTCCATTTTCATAAATTTCTGCAATTCTTTGGATCATGCTCCTTTTTGTTGGCCACAAGGAATTGTTGTTGGCCATTTCTTTGATTAGGTCATAGGCTTGATCTTCTCCTACTGCCATTAAAGCTCCTCCAGTAGCAGCATCGATTGTGGTTCTCATTAGTCCAGAAAATCCATTATAGAAAGTTTGGACTTGAAGCCATTTTGGAATCTCATGGTGAGGACTTTTTCGGAGCAAATATTTGTACCTTTCCCAAGCTTCGTAGAGAGTCTTTGAGTCTTGTTGTACAAAGGATGTGATGTCATTCCTCAGCTTTCCGGTTCTGGCTGGTGGAAAGTACTTTGCAAGAAATTTGGTGGCTAAAGTGTTCCAGGTTGTGATGGAACCTGCTGGTAGTGAATGTAGCCAAGCTTTAGATCTGTCCTTCAGGAGTATGGAAAAACACGCAATCGCATTGCTTCTTCATCTTCTCGGTTGTAATTAAAAGTGTCGTAACCTTCCAGGAAGTTGCTGATGTGAGTATTAGGATCTTCAATTGCTTTCCCCTCAAACTGCACTAACTGCTGAATCATCTGAATACATGTTTTGATGTCTCCCGCATTTGCTGGTAAGGGAGGAAATACAATACAAGAAATGAGTCTGTCAACCACCGGAATGGTTCTGTCTCGAATGGGAATTGGTGGTGCAACCTCCAAAGGTTCAGGTTCCATGTTGACTAAAGCTTCTTGGCCTTCTCGCCTTTCCTTTCTCAACTATCTGATGGTTCTTTCAATTTCCGGGTCAAGCGGTCGAAGTTCAAAGCTTCTGGTTCGTCTCATGAAGTTTCTGAGAACCTGAAACACAAGAAAACAAAAACAATAAGTAAAAAGAAATTAGATACAAGTAAAGGTATCTAACCTCAAAACTAATAGTGTAAGATGAATAAGTCCCCGGCAACGGCGCAAAAAACTTGACCGGCATAAACACACACGTATAACGCATGCGCACGTATCGTTCAAGTAGTATAAAAAGTATCGATCCCATGAGGACTTAATACCTAATCTATTAATTTTATGAGGTCAAATGATTACTAGTATCTAACAAGTTGATTGATTGATTTGAAATAGTGATGATTCTAAATTTAAAAACAAGTAAATAAAATTGCACGAAAGTAGGTTTAGGAAAATTCAATAATAAAAACTATCTAGGGTTGTGAATCTTTCTAATATCTTTTAAAAGATGAAGTGGTTATTTCATGTTTGTGTAATAAATCGGTTTACTAACCTGGAACACTAAATTATGCGAAAACCTATGTCGATGGTCAGACGCAAATACCCAGTTTAACCCAATTGAACCTTATGACTATGTCAACCAAATTATCTGGATTCATTAAGTTTAAGTTCCAATTATGGCTACCCCCGCCCGACAGGTATATGTCTATCCTGTAAGGAAATCTATTAAAGGGTTATCTATCCTCAAGGAAGATCGTGGGCTATTAAGTCTAAGGCTGAAACCTAAAATTCCTTTGTCAAGTTTATTTTAGATTTACCAGATCAGTCTTATTAGTGGCCAATTAACAAGACGCAGTAAGCTTAAGACTTAATAAATAAACCTTTAAATTACCCAAACTATAAAATAACCCCTTATAAACCGGTGATATTAAAATTCATCACAACCCTAAATAACTAACTTAGTTACGACACATAAATAGGACTATTAAAATAAAAAGACATAAAGTAAAAATGTCGAAAAGTAATTGCGGTAAAGTAAAAGCTGAAAAAGTAAATTAAAATAAAATGCTAAGGTAAAAGGATCAACTTTTACTATTTACTATTTTAGATATCTCCCTCAATATAATATATTAACGTGTGATTATTTTACCAACCGGCCATATAGGTGGTAACCTGATTAAGTCAAATTAAGTCCAACCAACCATAAAGGCGGAACCAAAATAAACCTGCCATATAGGCGGTAAGAAAATTTAATTACCAACCGACCAATCTAGTGGTATCCTTTATTAGTCAGGTTTAAACAAGTTTAAAATGAATTACCAACCGACCAATATAGCGGTATCCTCATTAAGTCAATATTTTAAATAGTGAATATATTATATTTAAGGGAGATTAATCTAAATAGCAATAGTAAAATAATTACCTTTCACCATAGCAGGGGGAAGTTACCTCCTCACGGTTGAATAGTAAAAACTGTAAAAAGTAAAGAAAGTAAATTATTATTATTACAGAACGTAATTAAAATTTATTACAAAATTGAAATTTAAAAGAAACTAGATAGAAAACTCCCTATTTACATCAGAGAATTCAGAGAGGAAGGTACATCTGAAACTGAAATTTCGAGCTCTATTATAGGCCCCAATAAGCTCCCCGCGTCGCTACTCCAATTTTGTTCTTGCGTCGTGACGCGATGACGTGTCAACACGTGATTGGCCGGTTCAGATTCTTATTTGCTGATGTGGTGATTGCGGATAATTTGATTCAATAATTGCGCTGACGTGGCAACACGTGGCGAAATGGATTGTCTGCACCATAAGATTGTGACACGTGGCACACTGTGATTGGTTGATGATGATGTGGCACTTTGACTCGGTCAACCGGTGATGTTGAAGATGACGTGGCAGAAACGTGGAGTGACACGTGGTGATGGCGACTGTCGGCACCATAGGATGATGACACGTGGCACGGTGCACATTAGCAGATCCGCTGTGATGGTGACACGTGGCACGTCGCTAATTAGCAAAGTCAAACTTCTCATATTCTGACTTATGGACCCGGTGCACGTTAGCAAGTCTTGGTGCATGTTAGGTGTCGCGACGCCAAAGGATTGAGCGTCGCGACGCGCAAAATGATGAAAATGCCCTTTTGTCCGTTTTTCACTATTTTGGCCCCAAATCACCTCCATAGAGTCGTGAAACTTTATAACACAAAACTCATCAAAATATTCACAAACTCAAGAAACTATACAAAATATTAGGTTAAATGAGTGAGAAATAGTGATATAATTACCACTCATCAAAAACCATGGAAGTATAAAAGAATAGACCCGTGAGGCTGGAGATATTTAAGAGTGACAAGAGTATCAGTATGAACAGTAGAATAGAGTGCCATAGTTGTGATTTATAGCAAGATCAGAGAGTAGAGGACTAGGAAGTAGCCAGATAATCAACCACCATTAGCCTCAATAGCATGGCATAGAGCAAAGAAACAATATATGAAAACAGTAAGCAGGAAACAGGAAGTGATAAGAGAGTTCAATATGTATACTAACATAGGTACTGTAGTTTGAAGATAGTAATGTAAGTGAAGACCTCATGATGATTAATAAAATGTAAGGTACCCTAAGACATCGATTAGTCAATTCAGTTTCCAACAGTATGGATAGAAATTTTCCTTTTAAATAGCCATGACTATGGTAAGTATTTAGACAGCCGAACCATCGATTTCAACGGAGCATAGACAAGAAACATAACAAATGATAGTCTGAAGTTATGGTGAGACAAGCCAAATATAGAAATCATCATGGTATTGGAGACTCTTAAGAGATTTAAGGCTCAAGAACACAAATGTACTAGGGAGAGCAATTTCTATAAATATAGAAGATTAAACCTTAAAGAGTCTTATAGTACCAAGTCGTAAAAATTAGACGGAGAGCAGAACCTAAACCAAAAATTTAAATGGAATATCTTAAGAAAATAAAGAGAATAAAGTCTCCAAAAAGTAAAGATGAGAGGAGTTTAAGGAACTAAGATAAGAAGAGAAGTCAGGTAAAAGAACAAAACTAAGTAAAGAAGAATAATATAAGCAGTATGGTAGGAGTTTGAAAGAGTATGAACCTTATGGAGGTTCACAATAAGAGGTGGTATCATCGATAATTGGAAAATGAATTAGTAGTAAAGCTGAAACATGAAATTCAGATAGTTCATAATAGTTGTACCCTAGTGAGTGGGGTGTCTTAATTGTAAAAGCTAACTAAGGTTCTTAAAGATAACTAAAAAATTAATGTTGTCACGAGAATGAGATATGAAGGTTCCAAATCAAAATGGGACGAAGATGAATTGGACGACATGTCACAAACATAGAAAAATTTTGGAATCAATAACTCATGTGGATAGTTGAGATAAAGGAAGTCGAATATAGTTAGAGGATTAGAGATGGGATTTCCCTGATACATAGAGATAGCTTTAGTATGACAAAAGTTTTTCAAAAGTTTTAAACCCAGAAAGAAGACAAGTATATCAGCAGCAGAGAGGAAGGTAAGGAAGATAAGAATAGCAGAATCACAAGATATTCTCGAACCAAGACAACACGCGAGTTAGACCCCAGAAATGATTTGAGAATGAATCATATTTAAGGGGGGGAGAATTTGTAACGATCGGTAATCTCGACAACTATTTTATTCTGGGATGAATATCCATAATATAAGTTATGTTGAATACATATACACTCATAAGGTGACCTTGGGGACAATCGATGTTCCTCGAAGCTCCGATACGGAATTGTATGATGTTTCACTCCGAATAGCCCATGGTATATCAGTCGTAACATTTTCATAAGAACTCTGATTTTTGTGAATTTTATATCATCGGAAAGCTGAGATCGAGACCTACAACTTTTGCGTTGAATATTTTTCCAAATACGGAACAAACAAAATGTCAAAAATGCAAGTTAAAAATTCGAATAAATTGTAACTTCGGACCTAACTAGAAGATTCCATAACTTTCTCCAAAATTCCGGTTTTTTTTAAAATTTAAAACACTCCAAATTAATCATTTTAGCCATATTATAAATAGATACTATTCACTCATTCAAGAAATGAGGGAAAAGAAGAAACGTGAGAAGAAGAGAAGAGAGAAAGAAGAAGGAAAATAGAAGAGAAATAAGAAAATGTAGGAGGAAAGGCAAAAAAAAAAAAACCATTCTCTAAAAGCTTGAAGGAATAAGAACAAGTAGTGAAGACTTGAAGGGAGATGGGAATCATGTAGCTTAAGGTAAGGTCATTTTGACAAAAATCATGAATTGATAAATTTTGTTGATATGATAATATATGCATAATAATAGCACATTAGGGAATGCATGTAAGTGGTTAATAAGCATGGAAATTCATGGTGTTAAGAAGGACAAAAAATTTGAAACTTTAAGTGTTTAACTAATTGAGGTTTTGAGATTAAAGAATTAAATAGACTAAGAAGTGTTAGTTTAGAAAGTATTTGCACTGGGGATTGTAGAATATTTGAGTAAAAATTATGGTATGGAATCATGAGGAGTGTTTAAAGAAAAACAAATTTTGATGCCATGCCCTATTTTTGGCCTTATGTCGCGATACTGCAAGCCCAGCGTCGCGGCGCGTACTGGGAATTCACCACAGAACGGTTCTAGAATTAGGCACATCGCGACTCCCAAGGCTTTACATCGCGACGCATAGACAGAAATACTCATTGGAATTGCTAGCATGAGGAAGCATCGCGACGCCTAAGAGGTAGTGTCGCGACGCGTGGAACAAAATTTGCCCAAATCGGTTTCAGCTAACTCCAGATTCACCTAGAACATTAGAGGCCGTCTTATAGGTCTCTTATCTGTTTGTATACAAACATTACATCAAGACACAATCATGCTAAGTTTTATAGTTATAACATGTAAATGTATTAATAAGCTTAGTTAAGTTCTGAAACTTATCTTATGACTTATAAGCTAATTAAGTTTTCGACTATAGATTACCCTCAGGAACCACAATATTATTCGATGAAGGAATTCAGCACCAGCCAAATCCTGAAATATGTGAGTGGACACTCTCCTTTTAAACTGACTCTCATTATGCTATTTTTTTAACAAACTTATTTTTACGCATTACGGTGTTAGATAATTTTATTACAATTATTACATAAAAGTTTATGTTTAAGTTACGCTTGAGATAGAAATGTTTTCAAACATGAGATTTATGATTTTTCGAGCACATGTGCACATGTAGAGGACTGGGGGGACGGCGATACGTAATGCCCCTAAATCCTTGTTCAAGACTAGGGATGACATATGCCCTTAGATTCTAGTTTCAGAGCTTGGAGGGTAGCATAGATCCGTACCCCCAATTCTAGTTCAGTGGCTTGGGGGACGGCGATACGTAACGCCCCAAGACCACTAGTTTCAAGGATATGAGTGGCATGCTTTGGGGGACGACGATACGTAACGCCCCCAAAGTCATGGATTTGCACTTCTGGCTTTAGTTAGGCGTATAGGGGACATCGATACGTATCGCCCCAATACGTCAGGTTTTTCAGAGACAGATACAGATTTCCAGAAATAGTTTTCTGATGCAATTTTCAGAAAAGGTTTTTAGAAAAGAAAGCTTTCAAAAAACAACAATTTTATAAGTAATATTCAGAAAAACAGGATTTAGAAAAGTTTCTAGAAAGAAAAGAAGTCGTTTTCAGGTTATGAAAGAGATTTCTAGAAAAGATAAGTTTTACCAAATAGTTTTCAGAAAGATTTTCATAAAATAGTTCAGAGTTTTCAGACGAGAAAATGGATTTTCATATTAAGCTATTTTTGAACTTTGTTTTTTTAAAACCAAACATTTTCACAACAGTATTTCAGTATTCATTTTATATCGTCCACTCACTTAGATCGTACAATGGTCTAACCCCCCACTCCCTGTTTCATTATTTTGCATGTATTCTCGGAAGACGAGCTCGGGAGAACAGTTACTATTACAATCACCAAGGTATGGAGTCCACCAGTTCAAGACATGGAGAATGAGGGTCCAGTCAGAGTTAAGTAAAATTCATGCATTAGTCTTTAGATATATGATGGTCATTGTAAATGTAAGTGTTATTGAGTATGTTAGTGTTTCACCAATTTTATTTTGTATTTCCTTGTAAATACTAATGTAACATTTTATTATGAATAAAATGAACAGTTTCTTTATATAACTCCTTCTTTAATATGGTAAAGACGTTACAGACCTTAGAATGATTAGTTATGATACTATTACAAAAGCGTCGCAAACTGAAATTGAGATGTATCATGACATTGTCATTCTTAGAAAGTTCTCGGTCAAGCTTTACACTACTTGGTCGGTAAAGTAAACTCGTTGAGATTGGTACATGTCGTATATTGGAATCTTGGATTCCGATTGTTTCTCAGTGAATCATTAGTCTTGGAGACTTGTATAGATGTGTATGTGTTTATAACGGATAAACATGAATGACTCATCGAAGATTCTTAATAGATGGTATACCAACATCAATAAGAATCTTCTCGGGTTGAGTGAGCATAGTGATTCTTTGACTTGAGTTACCACTGTGGATATCTGAGTTATCCTCCACACTTAGATGGCAGTCACGTCACTGATCTATTAAGATCAGACCTCCACATGTTCGTTGGGTGGGGACTGATGCTCAGGATATCCTGTGTATATCAAGAAAGGATCCGTCAGCTCTATGTACAGAGCATATGTATTCAATATGGAATTAGCAATCTGTTAAATCCATGGGCCTGTGGTACACTGTAGCAATTAGTTCTAAGTGTTTTTTGAGAGATTGCTAATAGAAACGTCGACGTGATTATATCTATAGAGATTTGACGTTTGTATCCATATATTTGAAATAATATGGATACCTGTGACGGAGGGATTATACGTATACACTGACCTCGACTTGTATGATTCAGAGAGTTTATCTGTGTTCATCATAATTTACGGGTGGGTGAATTATAGACACGAAATTTGATTTCGTGACGGATATACTTGAATCTAGAGAGTCTCACTATTGAAATATACTCGTAGAGCACTAGGGCAACTGTTATGAATAATACTGATTATTTATAACTCGTTTAATGATTAAACGAAAAATACATGCAAACGGGACCTAACGATCATTTCTGAATTAATGTGTATTTGTATTTAATATTTTATGTTATTAAATACACATAAATTAAATATCAATTTGTGATATTTAAACTTATATCATTAATATATGTATTTGAGATATTTAATGTAAATATAATACATATATTTAAGATATTTATATTTATTAATTAATTATTTAATTGTTAAATAATTAAATTAATTAATAAAATAAATATCTTTAAGTAATGATGTTTTTGGAAATGGCATGTTATTATTGGGACACATTTTTAATAACTTTATTAAAGTTAAATTGTTACTTTAATTAAGCTAAAATGTGTTCCAATTGAATTTAAAAAAAAATATTTGTTATTTATTTTTTGGAAGCAAAATTCGAAATTTTGGGAATTTGAATATCAAAATTGTTTGGTTTTCATTTTTCACAATGACACAAGTTCAAAAAAAAATTACAAAGTGAGTTGAGAGCTTTTGAAAGAAAATCAAAAAGGAGAAAGCTTAATTTTGGAAATTTTTGTAAGTATTCTTCCATTTTCTTCAAGATAGAAATTATTTCTATTAATCTTATCTACAATTGTGTTGCTAAGATTGATCTCTCTACTCTTAAGTTTGTAATTAAATTTGTTGGAAGCTTGTTTGAGGATGTTATGCATGTATCATTAATTTATTTGCTTATTATTGTAATTAAGCTTAATAAATTAATTAGAAAATTAAAGTTGTCATTCTAGAGTTAACTAGTCATTCATAAATATGTATTTGACATTTTAATGACCAAAATAATTAATTGTAAAACTTTTGGGTAATTTTGTAATTATAAGAAATATGATTTCTTGGGTTAAAATTTGAGATTTTAAGTATTGGTTAATTAAGTAAATAATTTTATTTAATTGTTCGAAGAAAAAAATATTGAAATAGAAAAAAAAAAGTTTTCCGCGCTCCGCTTCGCAAACCCGTAATTCCTTATATATCCCCAACAAAAATGGTATCAGAGCAAGTCTGATTTTGGACACATGATATATGATTATGCCTTTAAAATTCAATGTTGACTTTAATCTTGACTTTAATTTAACATGTATTTATTTAATTTGATTAAATAAAGTGAAAACATCCTTGCGGAAAATCCCTATTTAAAATAAGGTTCGTAATTTAATATGTATTTGATGCATATTAATTGGTCTGTCTTATCAATACCGTTTATCGATAAATTTTATGTGACTATTTCCGAGAACGTGCCAAAGCTGTCAGGGTTTCGCAAGTATCTTGAATTCATCATTGACAAGTTTGACCTTGGTACGCCTCTTTATGAACATGCCAAAGCTGTTACAATGAGAAACGACCATGACTGAAATCCCATGAGTCACTATTGAATGATCGACAATGAGTTGTCTACCTACATGAATATACGTAGGTGAGAACGTGCCAAAGCTGTGGGCTGAAATATATTCATGGGATCCACCTTTCACTATTATGTTATGATTTGATTATCGCATGTTTTGTATTCTGTTTGGGGATTACAGTATTGCATGAAATAGTGTGAGGGGCATTTTTATATTAAAAATCCATGATCTAGTTAATGCTTTATGATATAATTTGAAACCGTTATTATCTTTTTATCTGCTTATTTGCTTACTCGTATGCTTGACACGAACAAGATAAAAGGCACAGAAAAAATTACGGATTGGGATATGGACTTGAGGATTGTCCTCAATTCCGAGAAGGTGGGGTATATTTTGGAAGGTCCATTACCGCTTGCTATATCACCAGATTCATCTCCTGAGGAATATAAGACTTTCCAGCTATGAAAGGATGATGATTTAAGGGTTAAATCATTCATCCTGAGTTCTCTTTCTTCTGAGCTTAAGAGGACTTATTTTGAGATGCATGATGCATATAACATGATGACACAACTTCGTGAATCATTCATGAACCAGGAACATGTCGTGGTTCATAGAGTTTCGATGGAACTGTTCAATTCTAAACATGAAGAGGGGCAGGTTGTGAGCCCACATGTGCTTCACTTGATCGATTTGATCGAGCAGTTGAGGCGACATGATTTCCCTCTCAATGAAACTCTTGGTCGTAGTGTCATTTTTGGTTCACTCCCAGCGTCATATCGCCAGTTCGTAATGTACTTCAACATGAATGAGATTCATTGTTCTTACTGTGAGTTGTATAGGATGCTTCTCACAGTAGAGGAAAATTTAAGGAAGGGAGTTTCGACTCGCCTTCCGAAACCCACTTCACTTTCCACTTCTTCCCAATCCAAGGCGAAGGGGAAGAAGATAAAAGGAAAGAAGAAGAAGGGTTTCAATATTCCTCCGCAAGGTAAGACGACGAAGCCAAAGAGAGCTTCTGAAGACAAGTGCCACCACTGCTAGAAAGTCGGGCTCTGGAAACGGAACTGCCCGGACTATCTTGCACAACTGAGGAAGGAAAGAGCATCGACATCAGGTACTTTTATTTTTCCTATTATCGATATCTCATTGGCTTGTGAAGCTATGACATCTAATTGGATTTTGGATTCTGCTTGTCCTATTCACATTTGCAATACATTGCAGATGATGATGGGAAGTAGACGGCTGAAATTTGGGGAGATGCAGTTGAGATTCGGGAGTGGCGACTCTCTGGATGCAGTTGCAGTGGGCATATGCGAGATTCCCTTACCCAGTGGGAGATTTTTGTTAAATGACTGCTATTTTGTGCCTGGATGTGTGGCGAGTATTATGTCACCTTTTGTATTAGATACCGAAGGTTATAATGTAAATATTAAGAATCGTTCTTTGTATTTATATGATAGTTATAATATCCAAATCCTTTGTTGTCCAAACGAGCATGGTCATTACATATTGCGTACCTCACAATATATATTTAATACTGGAATAAATAAACGTAAACAATCTGATATAAATAATACTGAACTATGGCACATGAGGTTGGGTCATATGGGTATGAAACGCCTAACCCAATTGTTTAAGAATGGTTTGATACATGATCTCACCGTTAAACCTTATTCAACTTGTGAATATTGTATTCAAGGTAAGATGACCAAAGCCCCATTTTCGGGTGATGGACACCATGCCACTGACCTATTGGAACTCATACATTCTGAAGTATATTGTCCAATGAGTCAAACTGATCACAATGGTTATTCATACTTCGTTAACTTTACCGATGATCTGTCATGGTACGGTTATGTCTATTTGAAAAGTTCAAAGAATTCCGAAATAAAGTTAAAAAATAAACTGGTCAATATATTAAATGCCTTCGATCTGATCGAGGCGGTGAATATATGAGTTTAGAGTTCACTGATTATTTAAAGGAGAATGAGATTCTCGCTCAATATACTCTTCCCGGTATTCCGCAGCATAATGGAGTGTCAGAGATGAGAAATCAGACTTTATTGGATATGGTCCGATCAATGTTGAGTTATACAGATTTACCCTATTATTTATGGGGTTATGCTCTTTTAACTGCCGCACATCTTTTAAATAAGATTCCTTCTAAGGCTGTTCCTACGACTCCGTATGAGATATGGACTAGTAGGAAATCGAATCTTCGTTATACTAAGATTTAGGGGTGTCCTGTTTATGTCAGGATGGCTCAACAAAATAAGCTTTTTCCTCGAGGGCAGAAGTTTAGGTTTGTTGGATATCTTTAAAATACGAAAAGATATTTATTCTATGACACCGAACATCAAAATGTGTTCGTAGCTCGCTTCACAAAATTTCTAGAAATAGAATTTTTAGCTAAAGGTGGTGATCATATACAGGTTCAACTTGATGAATTGCAACCTAGAAAAAACGAACTAATGGAGGAACCTCTAGTTCAAGAAGATGGAGGACCTTCAACACACACACTCAGTAGGTCACAAAGGGTTTCTAGACCTCATGAACGCTTGTATTTGATACAAGAAAAGAGTGTGGATGTTCTCTTAGTCGAATAGACTGACCCTTTTACCTATAGAGAATCGATGTTGGACATCGACTCTGTTAAGTGGCAAGACGCCATGAAATCTGAGATGGACTCAATGCATGAGAATCAAGTTTGGAACTTGGTTCCGCTTCCCGAAGGAATTATTCCTATCGGTTGTAAATGGATTTACAAGAGGAATAAGGGTGTAGGAGCGAAGCGGGGTTTATCGCTATGCCTATGATGCTCGACGACCATGACATTGTTGGGCTCGTAGCCCGTAGAGAGTACGGATTAGCCCGTGGGGGACTAAACCAGAGAATAAAGGAGTCGCTACCAGTGTGAACTCGGAAAGATTTAAGGCCACACTCACCCCTCGCAAGGGAAGACCTCAAATCATTGGGTTCAGAATGGTCCCTTACTTATGCAAGTATAATGGACGGGTTCACACAATGGTATAGCCAAGTCTTAATGCAATTCATGCATAAAAGCGAATAAAAATATAATAACATACCCAATCAAAATTATAATGACAATAACGTAGTTCCAAAAGCATATTAAATTAAGGTATACGAAATGCGATAATGAAAATTATAATAAACAATCAAAAGTAGGAAAAACGTCAATAAATAAATAGCAAACAAAAAAGGGTTAATCACGCATATATGAGTATTTCCCGAGTTGTACGTGGAGTTGTATCCCAAGTAAAGACGACACTACCGTCCATTCAGATTCGGCTACGGAATTTACGTCTCGGTTTCCATCCGATATACCAGAAGGGATAATAACATACATAATCATCAATGCAATGTAAGTAGATATAAAAATATAACCATGCATAGACGGGTAATCGTCAACCTGAACAAATATATACAAAATAAAGGCGAAATAATAAAATAACGATAAATAGATAAAAAGAAAAATAACAAAATGCCAAAGAAAGAACAAAATTTTACCAGAAATTTGGCCGTCTTTGATGTAGGACTTCGCATACCCGGCTGGACGTATTTCATGTCTAGCTAGGCATGTAGCGTTCGGAACTATAAAATAAATATGGTAGGGTGCCCTCAGGTCTTACCTTTTAAGTTGCTTTCTCGAAAGTGCGTTATACCGTCGCCGGAAGGATTGCTGGTTGCTGCTCACGCTATTTCTACTTTTCTATTTACTATTTGATGTTTTGATGTTTGCTATTTGCTGTTGTTGTTTGCTGTTTCGTTATTTGCTGTTTATTGTTTGTTGTTTTGCTGGTTTTGGTTGTTTTCTGGTTGATGGTTCGCTGTTTCTGCTCGCTGTTATGTTGTTTTCTGGTGGCGGTTTTGGTTGTTTTTGGTTCGCTGTTTCACAGTTTCTACTTGCTATTTGGTTCACGATTTCTGGCTGCCGTTTTGGTTGTTTTTGGCTTCTATTTTTTTCCTAGTTTTGGTGATTCTCCTCACTGTTTTTTTGGGTGATTTTTCTTTCGTTTTTTCCGTGGTTTGTTTTTGGTGATGGCTAGGGTTTTTTTCTTTTATGGTTGCCGGCCAAGCCCTCCCTTACTTTGATGATTTGGTCCCTTTTTTATAATGATTTGAAGGGATCTCCAAATAGGGAAACAAATCATGGAAATTTGGGAGATGTATTCTCAATTTATTTTGAGAATAAAATCTCATAAATATTGTGATGAGGGGATCTCAAATCTTGTTAATTGGTAAGGATGGGATTTCAAATCTTGTTGAATTGGAAAATGTTGATAAAGGGATTTGAGTATGTAGATTGCATGGGGTTTTGGGCGTGTGGATGGATTGTATGGGATCTTGAGCGTGTGGATGGATTGCATGGGCTTTAGGCCGAATTTGAAGGGTGCAAGGGTGTGTCTGAGGCTATGGTTTGGAGCAGAAATTGACTAAGCAAATCCGAGACTGGCTAGTGAGTCCGAATCCGATGAGGTGCTAATTTTGGAGGTTTTCCTTCCTTCCGGCATTCGTTTTTCGCAACTTCTGCAACTTTCAGGTAGTGCCTCCATACGAGGCTCATCATTGGACTTATGCAAAAATACAATTCTTACAGTCGCCCCCACTTTGATGGGGCTTGTGCAGTGCGTGATAGTGAAAACCCTATCAAAGTCATGCATGCATTTTTTCTTACCTGGTTCATCGGTTGTTGCCGAACTTACCTGTTTTATCGCTAATTTTACGAGATTCTTTGATCTATAGGATTCATTCCCGAAATGAGTTCAGTTGATGGTGAGGTTCTTTGACCCCTCGGTGTGAGATGCTTCGATCTTTGGGATTTATTCCCGAACTGAGTTGAGTTGATGGCGAGGTACTCCGACCCCTGGGATTTATTCCTAAACTATACGGGGTGTGAGATGCTTCGATCTCTGGGATTTATTCTCGGACTGAGTTGAGTTAATGGTGAGGTGCTTTGACCCCTGGGATTTGTTCCCGAACCATGTTGAGTGTGAGATGTTTCGATCTCTGGGATTTATTCCCGAACTGAGTTGAGTTGATGGCGAGGTGCTTCGACCCCTGGGATTTGTTCCCGAACCATGCTGGGTGTGAGATGATTCGATCTCTATGATTTATTCCCGAACTGAGTTGAGTTGATGGCGAGGTGCTTCGACCCCTGGGATTTATTCCCGAACCATGTTAGGTGTGAGATGCTTCGATCTTTTGGATTTATTCCCGAACTGAGTTGAGTTATGGCGAGGTGCTTCGACCTCTAAGATTCATTCTCGAATCCATTCATTTTGCGAGATGCTTCGATCTCTGAGGTGCTTCGACCTCTAGGATTCTTTCCAGAATCCATTCCTTTTACGAGATGCTTGGATCTCTGAGGTGCTTCGACCTCTGGGATTCATTCCCGAATCTATTCCTTTTGCGAGATGTTTCGATCTCTGAGGTGCTTCGACTTCTGGGATTCATTCCCGAATCCATTCCTTTTGCGAGATGCTTCGATCTCTAAGGCGCTTCGACCTCTAGAATTCATTCCTGAATCCATTCCTAGTGTGAGATGCTTCGATCTCCGGGGTTCTTTCCCGAACCATTCCTACTGTGAGATGCTTCGATCTCGGGGGTTCATTCTCGAACCATTCCTAGTGTGAGATGCTTCAATCTCTGAGGTGCTTCGACCTCTGGGTTTCATGGCGAGGTGATTCGACCCCTGGGTTTCATTCCCGAACTATGTTGGGTGTGAGATGCTTCGATCTCAAGGTTTTTTAACCTATGGGATTCATTCCTGAACTTAATGGGTGAAGACGTTTTGGTCCATCTGCATGACTCTTCGATCCACCAGGAATTTTTTCCATGATTATAGGGTGCTTCGACCTCTGGGATTCATTCCAAAACTATGCTGATTGTGAAAGCTTCGACCATTGAGATTATTTCCTGGCCTGTCGAATTGATGGTGCTGAGGCACTTTGATCCATGATCCGTCCTCATTCTCGAAGCTCATCTCCATTCTTGGAGTTGCTCGTCGTCGCCGCTTTTTCTTTCTCTCTGAATCCTACGAATACGAAACAAAAATTGTGTGTATGTGACGTGTATGCATCTATGCATGGATGCATTCCCTATTACGATGGTTTTCTTTATCCTATTTGCTCGATGTTATCCTTGGTTAGGCCTTCATTGCGCTCTTTGGTGTCATTTGCCTATAAAAAGCTTTGGGCGCCCCCTTGGGCTGCTTACAGTTTTCTTCTGCCAATTCTCCTCTGGTGATTGCTCAGTTCTCTTTAGTCTCATGGCTGAAGATCCCGTTGTGTCCCTTATTCGTGGGGTGGTAGATTGCTCATCCCCAGACCTGGCTCAGCTTTTCGTTTTTCGCTACCTGCACCGGGTCCAGGTGGATTACACTTTTTGAAAGCAGCCTCATGTCATGGTCTCTCCCCAAGGAATTTGTTGCTATTCTCGGCTTGCATTTTTCTCTTACTACCCTTCTCGGACACTGAAAATCATGTCTTCCGATTCCCGAAGCTATCCTTTGTTGTCCTGAGGATGCGGAAAAGATATTGCCTCGTGTTTCTTCCATTGAGTTACAGGTCCTTCAGGATGGTGGTAGGGTCATGTCCTTAGAGGAGTGTAGTCTTATTCTGTATCTTAGCCTAAGACGCTTCATGGTTTAGACAGGATAAAGCACCATCCTGCAAGCCGATTTCTTGGAAGTCTCTTTGTCTTGCAGGTTCGTCCTATCTTTTGCCTAAACTATCTTTTCGAATTTTCATCTTAGTAGATTGCTCCATCTTTCCTGAGTCGCCTTTTCAGGGTTTCAACTCAGCGAGCTAAAAAAAATTAAAAAATTTCTATTTTTTTTCTTTTTTTTGTCATGTCCTTATTCTCAAGGCTCTTTGCTCGTCCTCATTCCCGAAGTTGTTATCTATTCTTAGAGTTCTTCTAGTAGATCTCCTGACCTTGGTCCAACATCTAAGAAACAAAAGACGTGATTTGTAATTACTTGACTTTAATCTTTCCCGGTTAGCTGGGATTTATGAAATCTATGAACATCTTGAACATTTGTTTCAATAAAGGCGTTTGCATTACTTCTTGGTACATATGTAGGAAGTAATGAACTGCATTGCAAGGATACCTCTGTCGCTAAATGTTCCTCATGGATTTTACAATTAACCATTTTTCTTGCTCTCTCATGCTCTATATTTTGCTTGGGCTGTCCATTGCGGATTTTCAACCCAACGAGTCTTTATATTTCTTTTTTTTTTTTTGGAAAAATACAAGAGTCTTTATATTTCTTTTTATGCAAAGTATTGTTTCAGCCTGTCCACCTTGATGGGCTCGGTGAACTCGTTTCCTTCCAAATCTGACAGTCTAACTGCCTCATTCCCCATCACCTTCTTGACTAGGTAAGGCCCTTCCCAATTGGGCCCGAACTTTCCCCTTCAGTCCGTTATCAGTGGCTTCGACTACTTGAGCACTAAATCACCTTCTCTGATCTTGGTGGGACGCACCATCTTGTTGAACGCCCTGGCCAACCTTTTCTGTTATAGTTGCATGTGGTGCAAGACCTTTATCATTTTCTCATCCAATAATGCTAGCTGTTCGACCCTCTGTGAGGCCCATTCCTACTCATCTGTCTATACCATCATCGCCCCGGCGCTTCGGGTTCTATAGCCAAATACAACACCAATGGTTTGTCCGACCTTTGGGGTTTCAAGTACTCTTTGATTTTGTCAAAAGCTTATTGAGATTGCCTATTCCACTCCATAGGTTTGGTCCTTCCTTAATAGCTTGAAGATGTGCTCACATAATAATGTTAGCATAGCAATGAATCGACTGATATACTGGATTTTCCCGAGAAAAGCTCCAACTTTCTTTTTTTGTCTTCGTTACGGGAATCTCGGTAGTTGCTCCCTTTTTTTTTTCAGAATCTACTTCTATTCCTCCCATTCCTACCGTATGCCCTAACAATTTTCCGGATGTTACCCCAATCACACTTCTTGTGGTTAAGTCTGAGGTTCTACTTATCGACTCTTTGAAGGAATTTCTCTAATGCTTCTGTTGGTGTTCCTAGAACATGCCAAGGATCTAATAAGCATGTAAAGGTGTTCATAAATTCAAAATAAGTTGTGGAATATACTTACAATGAACGGATTTGAGCTTTAAAATTTTGAGAAGAGATCTCCAAGATCCATGCTTTAAGTGATGATTCCAACTCTTGAAGTAGTTTCCCTATCACCTTAGTTGATTTCTCCAAGTGCTAGCTTTGTTGATTTTGCCACAAAATCAAAGAGAAGGTGGAAGGCCATTCATGCCCAAGCTTGAGAGTATTAGGGTTTTTCTTTTGTTCAAAGTGTGTCAAGTGTGATGCATACACAAATGAGAGAGAGAAAAAGCTTTTAGTAAAATCCCTTTTACCCATTTCACCTAAACAAGGTGGTTGGGTAAATGGTTTTGCCATAACCATTCCAAGGTGGTTGGAAAGTGGATGGTATGGCATAAATGCCAACCACTCTCCCAACTACTACATTTAAAGTGGGCCCCATATTTGAATTCAAAATTCAATTGTCTCTACGAACATTTGCCGTGGCTCGGTTCCGTTTAATCCGATTAAACGAACTTTCGTCGCTAAATAATTAAATCTAATTTAATTAAATAACAATGCCTCGCAAATATATTACGAACGTCATCTACAAATTAATTCTAAATTAATTCGTTCGTTCGTATTAAAGTCCGACTTTAATTTCGTAAAGAAATCCAATTCACATTAATATATCCGATATATTAATTTTAGCTTATACGAATAAATTAAATAGAAAAATCAAATTTAACTATTAAATTTATTTTACCGATTAATCCCAAATTAATCGCGTTCTCTCTCTTCCGAACACATTTAATCCGAGATTAAATAATACCTCAATTAATCCTAGATTAATTTTCTCCATCTTAATTAATCCCAGATTAATTTTCTCTCTTAATTAATCCCAGATTAATTCTAATTTAAATCAACTGTCATCGGTGAATCTTTGGGAAGCAACTCAAGAGATCCCTGGATATGTTGGCAGTAAATACGGTCATCAGATTATCCGAATACGTGTGTACCTCATACCATGTGCTTATCGATTTACAAGACATGGTTGGCTTCTAGCAAAGCACCATGCCTACCCAATTCTCCAGAAATATTCTTACTGGAATATATAATATATGTCAGGCGTAGTATATGTAGTATTGCGTATTGCGATCCAGTATCGAATGTCACGTGCTAGGCCTGGGGCTGGAACTGTGTCTGCCCCGTACGAAGCACATGTCGGATGTCTGGTAACTAGTCTCTATTATCGGATATACATGACCTAGTCATAATATCTCGATGACTGCAGTACTTAAGAGCACCAGTACCGTATCCTACGTGACATCATCTCCACTACGACTGGAGTGATACTTCTTTCTTGACATCACACCCAATACACTACGATTCTCAATATACCCAGCAGAGGCGTACACAGAACCGGTTAAAGCCCTGGACGACCAAAACTAAAGCATACCGATTGTCGCAAGCATTAGCGATGATAGTCTCAGGTTAAGAACAAATACACATACCCTGATATCGGAGTTCCATAGACACATAGTCATACTACCAATGGAATTCCGAGGGGTCTATCCAGAGCGAAGCTGTTTCCGCACCATCGGTAAACACAACCTCATATCACACTTGCATAAGTATCCAATACTTAAATATATGAGAACTATGCCGTTGTGCTCCCACAACGTGCACAAGTGCAATACTAGTCTATTCCGCATTATCGATGTCCAGTCTCGATAATACTAAGACTATGGATATTTAATGATTAATCCTTCGAGGACTGATACTGTCTCATATCATCTCAATCCAAGAACTAATCATATGGACCTCTTATCATTTATACATCTAGGTGATCTAATCACAAATGATAAGAGCGCAATCTCCTTGTCACGTAGTTAATTTGTACAACAACACCATGATCTGTATAAATAGTGACGCTATGGGTCATAATTGTCCAACAATCTCCCACTTGGCCTATAGCCAGTCACTCGAGTGTCTTACACCCGAACTATGTACGGTTCGCTCAAACTGTTGAGGAAAGGCTTTCGTCAGCGGATTTGTATGATTATCGTCTGATGTAATTTATTCGATCATCACATCGCCATTATGTATGATCCGAACGAATCAGATGAATAGTCGAAGTATATATCTGGATCGTTGATGAGACAATTAATTCTTTATTCTGTGTTGTAGCCTAGCTCAGCTGCTAACATAACTATATCTAATCTAATTAGATTTTTTAATGACCCAGATGGCTTCTATTGCTGCCTCAGCCGCATCAATAACCCGCATTTTTTGTTTATTTGGCAACAGCATCTTGCTTGGAAGATTTCCAGCTTATTGTACCGTTATTCAAACTGTATAGTATCGTTGTTACGACTTTTAGTCGCTTAATCGGTTAGGAAACTTGCAACAGTGATCCTAGTCACTTCAAGTTCTCCATCTCCATAGTTTAAGACATCATCCTTAGTTCTCTAAGATACTTACGGATTTTCTTATTATCAATCCAGTGACTATCACTTGGATTGACCTGTTTGTGACTCCATATGCTCAAAGCGTATGAGACACCAGGTCACGTACATTTTTCAATGTACGAGTTCTCAGAGAGTGTTAACAACTTTAAATCTATCCCAGTAGATCTTTATTCCTACAATAAAGGTTGTTTCTCCTAAGAATTCTACGGAGAGTTTTCATAAAAGCCAAGCTTTCACCGATTATAATATGGGAATATCATTTCCAAGAAATGACATATCATCATTATTTAGGACATCATTGTCAGTGCGCTCCCACTAACCTCCTTATATACACAAGAATCATATGCGTTTTGAATCAAATCATACACCATTATGATTACATCAAAACGATAGTTCCAAGAACCTATTGCTTGCTTCAATCTAAACATGGATCGAATAACCTGCAAACATTGTTTGCTAGTTTTGGTACGACAAAATAGTCAGGATGTTGTAAACATCCTCCAAAGAGGTTTCCGTTTAAGGAAAGTGATTTTGACGTTCAGCTGCCATATTTCATGAATGAAACATGCAGCATCAGCAAATATTATCCAATTGGATTTAACGTGGCAACAGGTAAAGGATTTCGTTGTAATCAACACAATGTTGATAACGATACATTTCCGCTACAAGCCTAGCTTAGTACGTTGGTATGTTGCCTTCCATGTATGTCTTCCTTGAAGACTTATATAGTACCAACAGGCATAATGCCTTGCGGTATAATAACTAGTGTCCAAACATAGTTGATATACATGGAATCCATTTCGGACTCATGGCACTTTGCCATAATAGGGAGTCGATACCTTGTATCACTTCATCATACGTAGTCAGTTCGTATTCCTCAATAAGATTGACATCTTTATGAGGTGATATCAGAAACCCATACCCATGTTGTTTTCTGACTCTCTCCAATCTACGCGGTTCTTGTGTATTCGAAGATTACTGGTATAGTTTCATCCATGATGAACTGTTCGTGTTCCATTAAGAACTAGGTGCCTTGAACAGTATAACTCCGACTTTCATCGAGTTTTACTATCCTCCCACTTACCACTGCATATCGGTATTCCTTTTAGGAAAACCGCATGGTGAGCAACAATTACATTGTTCTCAAGTGAGTTGTATAAGTACTATACTTTGGTTTCCCTAGGATAACCTACAATTGGCACTTATCCAATTTGGGTTCTTGTTTGGTATCATCCAAACATATGCTTAGCATTCCCAAATCAACAGGAATGAGAAAACCCAGTTTCTTTCCTGTTCATATCTAATATGAAGTCTGTCAAATAGATTTTCAAGGAATCTTATTCAAAATAAGTATTGCACTGTTAATGCTTATCCTTTGAAGGAAAATGGTAGCTCAGAGCGACTCATGATTAACCTTATCATGTCCAACAAAATTTGGTTTCTCCGTTCGGACACACCATCAAACTGACGTGTTCCAGGAGGAGTCATCATTGAAAGAATACTATACTCTTTCAAGTATTTGAGAAACTTATTGCTTAAGTATTTTCATCATGGTCAAACCGTGATGTTTTAATACTTTAGCCGATCTGTTTGTCTATTTCGTGTCGAAACTCCAAAAGTTTCTGATTTATGTTCTTCAAAATAAACACAACCATAACGCGATGCCACATCCGTAAAGGTCATGAAATATTCATATCCACCTCTAGCCTAGCTAGACATGGGCCCACTTATGTCACTATGAACAAGGGCTAATAGATCGGTAGCACTTACACTTTTACCAAGTAAAGGTGTTTTAGGCACTTTGCCCAATAAACTAGATTCATAGACTTCATTTGAATGGAATTAAATCAGTCCGAGTACCCACTCTTCAAAAGTGTGGATATACGAGTCTTGTTTCATTATGTCCCGGACAACAATGCCACAATATGTTTCTTCTGATCAAATCAGTTTGAGCTATTTGTTTGTCACGTTATATGTTTGAGATTTATTTATATTTAAAATATAAATACTGTTATTCACATCTAATGTGTTTATCTCAATATTATCTTTATAAAATAAAACACTTTAGTGTTCTAGAATATAAAGGTATACTCGCACCAAGTTATACACGATATAGAGATAAATGTTTCTAGTCAAACTAGTTACAATTTAACAGTTTCCTAATTTAAGCACAGCCAAAGGGTAGTTCCTAAACTTAGGTATCTACGGTTGAAACAGCGACTGTCGTCCCGTTTTCAATTCGCAGATTAATCTCATCTGAAGTCAGTATCCTACTCACAGCAGATTCTGCACATCAATGCATATTTATGTATCACACTATGTATCTAAAATCCAATTTTAATACTAGTAGTGAACATATTTATGACAAACATATTTGAACTCAGAACCTTGTCCTGTCTTTTGTTCCTTCATGTCTGCTTTGTCCATACGGCAGTCATGCTTCAATGACCCTGTTTGCCACAAGTTAGGCAGACATCTTGGGATATGTCCTTTATCTTCCTAGAAGATTATAATGATTTTGCCTTTGCCCTTTTCATATTCCAGAAGTCTTTGGCCAAGCCTTGGCCTTCTAGAATATCGAAGTAGGGTGCGCCTTGCGCTTCTTGCCTTATTGCAAACTTTGAGTTTGGTCTCCTTGAGAATAGTCATTAACTCTCCAAGAGTTGTTTATTAGAATTCAATACTTCTAAGATCTAAGAATAGATCTATGAAGATCCTTCAATTTCATTATCATACTTTAAGGATCTAATCCTTACTTCTGATTAAGAAATTAAGGAGTCATTATGGCAAGCATAATGGATTAAACATTAAAGTTATCATCACATGAATCTTCCAAAGATCATGCTCTACTATTTGTTTAACTCCAGGCTTAGGCCTAAGATGTTATTCTATCAAATAATGTAACTTCTTAGTTTCAGGACTATCCTGAAATTTATTCCCAATTTGAAAATTAAAGTCGTTTGAACACATTTTCCCTAGGATAATATTTTAAACATTAATCTTTCAATTTAATCTTGATTCTAATAGTCCAACTATTTAATCAACGATTTCAGGTACAATCTAATGTAATGATTACTATAGTCTAACTATATAACTTATTACAATTTAATTGGTTAAAATCAAATATATATTGATTACTATAATCCAATTATATAATCATTATAAATGATCGGTAAAATCCAAATATATTGATTACTATAATCCAATATATAATCATTATAAATGAAGAAGTTTGAATACAGTCCAACTGTTTAATTAAAACAACTATTAAATATTAGTCCAACTAACATTTGACGAATAATATTTGATTGAGCGCGTATAGCAAGTAACTAAACGAATATTGCAAATCTAATACTTGCCTCCCACTATTTTTCGGCAAGCCTCTAACCCTCTGTCGAGTACTCGGGAAACCATGTTTCCTAGTGGGCTAGGATCCCGTTAAATAACACACAATCTTGAAAAAGGTATTGACTTTGGCCAACAAACCAATGCCAACTTTGGATCTTGAGTAAGAATCACTCAACGGAAGGAAAAACACTTAATATGTTTTTGATGGTTTTTCGCGTGCAAATTGGCAACCAATTTATTATCTTTGTTAAGGTCTCATCATCATACACCCTTAAACATGCATTCTAAATGCATAATAAAGCGCGTATAAATAAATAAATTAATAATGATATACGGATGGATTTGTCACAAATTGTTCCTAGAACAAATCACTCCATTTCCTCTCCCCGGCTAGAACTATTCTAACTTCTACCCAATTAAAAAATACAATAAAGAAACCTCATTTACATTGAGGGGAATAGGTGAGAAGAGAAATACAATGAGGGAGGAGATAAAAGGCTGGACGCGTAGGTCCAATTTAATAAATTCTAAAGTTATTACAACAATTTCCAAAACTGCCCTTGCCCTTCTAATATCCATCTGATATACATTATTCATACAACACATTCATGTAATCATACAAATCATGTTATTCAATCAATCTAATCCAATTAATTAATCTTTGAATTAATGACCATCCAATGTTCAAACAACGATTTGATTTGCACGAGTCCAACTCGTTTAAGAATAAATACTTAAAGTACGTATTCTTGAATTATATCGAACTACAACTTTAAATCCAATTTATTTGTATTCAATACTAATTCCAAATTTAATTCCAAATTAAATATTTACACTTACTTATAAGCCTTAAAGACTTGGATTCCAAATCCAATCTTAATGGGTCTCAAAGGCCCAATAACATCCAATGTCATTTCAATTAAAGTCCAATGGGCTTTTAATTGATTCTTAAGGCATGGGTTTTGGCCATAATGGATCAAACCCAAAATGCCAAGGCCCAATAGGAATCACCCTATTGCCAACAAATCAATTTAGGCCCATTAGGCCCAATTAAATTCTTTAAAGGGCCAAGTGATGTATTTGGACTTTATGGAATTGGTTTTGGGCCCAATTGGATCCAATCCAAAAGTTCAAAACCAAACTTAGTCAAACCAAGCCCATTAAGCCCAAATACACACTTTTAGCCCAATTCATAATTAAAGGCTTATTAACATAATTATAATATTCCAAATATCACAATTACTTTAATTAAAGTGTATTAGCCATGATTAATTAATTAAACTCAATATTTCCAAAATACCAATTAACTTAATTAATCATGCTTAATCCATCAATTCATGCTCAACACAAATTGAAGCCAAAACACATCATTTCATGCTTAACACAAATTGAAGCTAAAACACATCATTTCATGCTCAACATGCTCTTTGATTTAACATAAACATTATTGACTTTGATTCTAATCTAATCAAACCAACAATCAACATTTAAACATGCATTTAAACACATCATTTCATGTTACAAAAATCAAAAAACTGCAGTCCACTGCACATATAGATTCGGCCTCACTAAAAAAAAATTAATTTTTGATTCATTTGATTTGTTTCAAATCTAATCATGCATAACTCTAAGTTATCATAATCTAAGCATGCTCAAATCATCAATTTGAAAGAATCATGTTCAAAACATAAAAGCCCCAAATTTTAGTCTCATGAACCCTAAAATTTTCATGCTTAAAATTTGCTCTTGATACCATTGTTGGTGTTCCTAGAACATGCCAAGGATCTAATAAGCATGTAAAGGTGTTCATAAATTCAAAATAAGTTGCGGAATATACTTACAATGAACGGATTTGAGCTTTAAAATTTTGAGAAGAGATCTCCAAGATCCATGCTTTAAGTGATGATTCCAACTCTTGAAGTAGTTTCCCTATCACCTTAGTTGATTTCTCCAAGTGCTAGCTTTGTTGATTTTGCCACAAAATCAAAGAGAAGGTGGAAGGCCATTCACACTCAAGCTTGAGAGTATTAGGGTTTTTCTTTTGTTCAAAGTGTGTCAAGTGTGATGCATACACAAATGAGAGACAGAGAAAGCTTTTGGTAAAATCTCTTTTACCCTTTTCACCTAAACAATGTGGTTGGGTAAATGGTTTTGCCAAAACCATTCCAAGGTGGTTGGAAAGTGGATGGTATGGCATAAATGCCAACCACTCTCCCAACTACTACATTTAAAGTGGGTCCCACATTTGAATTCAAAATTCAAATGTCTCTACGAACATTTGCCGCGGATCGGTTCCGTTTAATCCGATTAAACGAACTTTCCTCGCTAAATAATTAAATCTAATTTAATTAAATGACGATGCCTCGCAAATATATTACGAACGTCATCTACGAATTAATTCTAAATTAATTCGTTCGTTCGTATTAATGTCCGACTTTAATTTCTTAACGAAATCCAATTCACATTAATATATCTGATATATTAATTTTAGCTCATACTAATAAATTAAATAGAAAAATCAAATTTAACTATTAAATTTATTTTACCGATTAATCCCAAATTAATCGCGTTCTCTCTCTTCCGAACACATTTAATCCCAGATTAAATAATACCTCAATTAATCATAGATTAATTTTCTCCATCTTAATTAATCCAGATTAATTTTCTCTCTTAATTAATCCCAGATTAATTCTAATTTAAATCAACTGTCATCGGTGAATCTTTGGGAAGCGACCAAAGAGATCCCTGGATATGTTGGCAGTAAATACGGTCATCGGATTATCCGAATAGGTGCGTACCTCGTACCACGTGCTTACCGATTTACAAGACATGGTTGGCTTCTAGCAAAGCACCATGCCTACCCAATTCTCCAGAAATATTCTTACTGGAATATATAATCTATGTCAGGCGTAGTATATGTAGTATTGCGTATTGCGATCCAGTATCGAACGTCACGTGCTAGGCCTGGGTCTGGAACTGTGTCTGCCCCGTACGAAGCACATGTCGGATGTCTGGTAACTAGTCTCTATTATCGGATATACATGAACTAGTCATAATATCCCGATGACTGCAGTACTTAAGAGCACTAGTACCGTATCCTACGTGACATCATCTCCACTACGACTGAAGTGATACTTCCATCTTGACATCACACCCAATACACTACGATTCTAAATATACCCAGGAGAGGCGTACACAGAACCGGTTAAAGCCTTGGACGACCAAAACTAAAGCATACCGATTGTCTCAAGCATTAGCGATGCAAGTCTCAGGTTAAGAACAAATACACCTACCCTGATATCGGACTTCCATAGACACATAGTCATACTACCAATGGAATTCCGAGGGGTCTATCCAGAGCGAAGCTATTTCCGCACCATCGGTAAACACAACCTCCTATCACACTTGCATAAATATCCACTACTTAAATATATGAGAAATATGTTGTTATGCTCCCACAAAGCGTACAAGTGCAATACTAGTCTATTCCGCATTATCGATGTCCATTCTCGATAATACTACGACTAGGGATATTTAATGATTAATCCTTCGAGGACTGATACTGTCTCATATCATCTCAATCCAGGAACTAATCATAGGGACCTCCTATCATTTATACATCTAGGTGATCTAATCACAAATGATAAGAGTGCAATCTCCTTGTCACATAGTTAATTTGTACAACAACACCATGATCTGTACAAATAGTGACGCTATGGGTCATAACTGTCCAACAGCTTATATATGTCAGGCCCCCGTCTCTAATTTAACCATCATGTCATCCATGTATACCTCAATCTCCTTATGCATCAAGTCGTTGAATAATGTAGTGGCCATTCGTTGATTAGTGGCTCCCGAATTCTTAATTCCAAATGGTATCACCATGTAACAATATGTACCCCACTCAGTGACGAAGGCAGTCTTATGCTTGTCTTCTTCGACCATGATGACCTGATTATATCCTGAGAATCTATCCGGGAATGAATATATAGCAGATAAAACCACGATATCAACTGTTCCTTCTTCGATACCTGCACAATGTTGGCTAACCACTTGGGGTAATTCACCACCTCTAAGAACCCCACATATATCTGCTTCTTCACTTCTTCCCTAACCTTTTCGGCCCATTCTGGCCTCATTATTTGGAGCTTCTGTTTTACTGGTCTCATGTCCAGATAAGTTAGTATCCTATACTGGGCAATACCCCTCTCCACTCCTGGTATGTCTTCATAGGACCAGGTGAATACTTTTGCATATTTTATTAATATTGTCTCTAATTATTTCTGCTCATCAAAGGTAACCTCATTTGCAATTGAAATTTCCTTGGGGTTTTCACATGTACCGAGATTAAATTCATTTGTCTTTGTTGAGTTAATGTCAAATATACTCATATCATGCATCTTATGATGCATAATAACATGAAAAGACTCGAACAAGTAATCAAAATCAATGTATTTATCATTAATAAATATATGATTATAATTGAATAAGTCAGGAAAATAAACATCTTCGTAATTTACAGCCTTGTCTTCTTCCGTCTTTTTGGTTTCATCGAGCATCAGATTCCCATTTACCTTCCTCTTTTACAACTTCCTATGCCTATGGTTCTTTGCCCATCATATCCTTAAAGATCTCGAATCCCGATGCTATGATCCCATTGACTTCTACGGGTTCAGGCTCTCCTCGATTCCCTGTGGCTTTCACCAGGTATTTCTTCAACTTTATCCCATTTACCTCCTCTTCGTCACTGCTCGAGAATTTTTCCCAGAAATCTATCCCCTGCTCTGTTTCATCTTCACTATCCATATCCCCATGTAAGAAGCTTGGTATTTGAGAGTTTGGAGGACAAAACTTTTGGGCAGGCCAGAGTTTATCATGTGGGCGGGTGGTGGAACATAGTGGTAGTTGGGTATAGGGTTTCTGTGTGTGTTGGGTTGTTCTTTTTCCGTGTCGGAAATCTTATGGGTGTCAATGAGGTCTTGGATCTGATACCTAAGGCGGGTGCGATTGTCGGTTTCGTGGCCTTTTTGCTGATGGAAGTGACAGTATAGGTTTAGGTCGAAGTGGTGTGACACAGGATTTGGAAGTGGTTTAGGTTCTAAGGGTTTTATGAGTCTTTGCCTATTCAGCTTTTCAAATACCTCTGAAAAAGGTCTACCAAAATTGGAGAATCATATGTTTCTGATGGCGGCGACCTCAGTATGAGCGACTTAGTCCCTGAAGGCCCCCCAATGGTCTTTCTATTCTGGCCGTAAAACTTTTTGTTCTCGGCTTCTTCTTCCTCGATATCCATGAAAGTTTCTCTTAACTGTCGAAAGTCACTAATCATGGAGGTCATCCTCCTTAGCATGTTATAAAAGGAGGACTTGGTGCTCTTAATGATCATCTTAATCTGGTCCTTCTCCGAGGGCCATGTCTGCATCTTTAAGAGCTGGCTTCTCCAGCGATCCACGTAATCTTTGAATGTCTCTTCTGGCTTCTGTTTGGTGTTTTCTAGGTCACGGAGCGACAAGTCTATCTCCATGTCTGTGATATATTGGTTCAAGAAGGCTTCCGCTAATGCCCTCCAGTCATCCCTGACCTTTCTCTCCAGGCCAAGATACCATACCACCGGCGCCCCCTTCCAGTGACATCTAAAACATCTTCTGCACCTAGCACTTCGAAAAACCCACAGAACTCGTCACTGAAACATATTGTCGGAGATAGACCCTAGGATCTCCATTTCCGTTGAACTTGGCCATGTCATGCATCTTAAACTGAGGAGGCAGCTGTTATTCGAAAGTCATCGCATCATAGTCTAATAGATCTTCATATTTTCCCTTCATCTTGTAGGTAACTGATTCTATTTGTTCCCTAAGTTTCTGTAACTCTGCCTGAGGCCCTACTATCCTTCCAATAGTATACGCAGCCATGTCATCATCAAAATTATGGATTTCTTCGCTCACCCTATTCGGGGGCTCCTCACGCCTTCCATCCTCATTGTAGTTGATCGTTAATTTTGGTGATGTTGGTATCCAATTGATCTATGTGGAGACTTTCGATGTCTGACGCATCCATGCTTGCTAACCTTTTCTTGACAAGTCTTCCTTCTTCTCTAACCCAACATATACCTATGATGGCCGTTAAGACAAGGGGTTAGCATGATTGTAGGACACAGAAACTGGGCGACGCTGTTCCGGGCTCGCGGCCCGGTTGGGAGTACGGAGTAGCCCGCGGGGAACTAAACCGGAGAAATAAAATGGAGTCGCCACCCGGTGTGAACCGGGAAAATGATTTAAGGCCGCACTCACCCCTCGCAAGGGAAGACCTCAAACCGTGGGTTCGGAATGGTCCCTTATGCCACTTGTAATGAACGGATTTGTGCAATAATTTAACCAAGTCTACACAACATACATGCCTGAGATTAACCTAGATCTAATTCGCATTCATAAAAATAAATCCTATGTCTAGGTCATCATGCTTTGAAAGTAATTTTCTATAACGGAAAACACATGATATCACACATCAAACATGCTAAGTAAATAATGATATAAACATACCATAACTTAAATTCCTAATGCAAAAGGTAAATAACTAAGTCATGCCCAAAATAAAAATAACATTCTAATAGCCTAATCATGCTCACATACAAGTTTGAGTGGAATGAAACATATGAATCTTTCAAGTGGTACGGGGCATTTTATCCCGAGTGCAAACCATATTACCGTCCATTCGGATTCGGCTATGGAATTTATGTACGGGTTTCCATCCAATATACCACAAGCAAGATCACATATTCCATTCACCCGAAATCACATCACATATTAAGTCATTATTTCATTTGAACAAATTCCAAATAACATGCTAAACTAATTATTCAAACTAAACACATTTCCTAAGTCATTATTTCATGTAAATAAATTCCAACAACATGCTAAACTAACTATTCATGCTAAACACATAAAATACATTTCCTAAGTCATTATTTCATGTAAATAAATTCCATACAACATACTAAACTAATCATTCATGCTAAACACATAAAATACATCTTCTAAGTCATTATTTCATGTGAACCAATTCAAACCATATGCTAATCTAATTATCCATTATAAACATCATAAAACACATCACCTAAATCATTATTTCATGTAAATACATTAAATAATATAAACCCTCAGGTCTAACCTTTTGTGTCGTTCTTTGGAGGTGCGTTATACGGCCGTCGGAAAGGCTAAGACACCACGATTCCACCGGTTCGCTGTTTCGATGTTTTGCTCACTGTTTCGACATTTCGTTCGCTATTTTGAGTTCATTTCGCTGCAATTTAACTCTCCACAGTTGGCTCACTGGTTGGCAGTGAATTATGGGCTGTTTTGGTGAATTTTGAGGGGTATCGGACTGCCATTTGCTCGGTTTCTCAAAGACTTTCAAGTACAGTTTTTGCTCACTATTTTGATGACTTTGGGGACTGTTTTGAGTGCTTTTGAGCTGCTGTTTTTTGGGCGAATTTTGGAGGGTGTTTAGGGCAGTTTATTCACTGGTTTGGGGGCTAAAATTAGGGTGATTTGGGTGCAATTTCCAGGGGGGAAAAGTGGCGTGAACTGCAGGCTTAATTTAGGGGTTGTTTGGCACGTGAAAGTAGACTGTTTGGTGTGTTTGAGCTGCTGGAATGAGGGTTGTTTGCTGCTGGTTTGTGGTGTCAGTTTGGGGCTGGAATGGAGTCAGAATTGGCGTGAGAATGGGGCTGGAATGGGAGCCTATTTCAGCGGCTAAATGGCATGAACAATAGAGGCAAGATGGAGGAAGCTTGGACGCAAAAATGAAGGCTGACTTGGAGGGCAGAATTGGCGTGACTTCTAGGGAGGATGGAAAGCAGTTTTTGTTCTTCCAAATGGTAAGTGTTTGTTTGGTATTTTTGCTTGATGTGTATTGATATGTGCTAGGGGTTCCAAGGTGGAAAATGATGGTTTATATAGGCAAATGGGATAGTGGAGGTGTGGGTGTGAATGAGTGAGGTATGGGTTTAAATGAGTGAGGTGTGGGTTTAAATGAGTGAGGTATGGGTGAGAATGAGTGAAGTGTGGGTTTGAATGAGTGAGGTGTGGGTTTGAATGAGTGAGGTATGGGTGAGAATGAGTGAAGTGTGGGTTTGAATGAGTGAGGTATGGGTGAGGTATGGGTTTGAATGAGTGAGGTGTGGGTTTGAATTATGTGTTTGTTATTTGTTTATTATTTTGTGAAAGTGGGGTGGAATGGTTAAAGTAAGTTTGGTAGATGGGTAAATCATGTTTGAATAGTGTAAGGAGGGGTAATTTTAGTGTCATGGGCGTGGGCCTAATGGATGGTGGGCTTGGTGTTTGATTTAATTTGGTTTCATGGGCTTTGGATGTGGGTTTAGGTGTTTAGGTTGGCTTAGAATGGTTTGCGGTGATTTTGGGTTAAAAGATACGTTTTGAAACGAACATTCAAGCGAACTCCGAGCGAACTTAGCGAATCAAAACCAAAATGTGTCAACTCTTATCTTTGCCTTTCCGACGACCGTTTTCCGCGACTTCCACGACTAAAAGGTAGTGCCTCCGTATGAGACTCATCATCGGGTTTGGTATGCAAAAATGCAATGCTTACAGTCGCCCCCACTTTGATGGGATTTGTTCAGTGTGTGACATTGACAATCCTATCAAAGTACGTGCAATGCATTCTTACTTACCTGGCTCGCCTGCTGCCACCTGGTCTGCCTGCTGCTTTGAGCTGAGTTGATGATGCAGTGGACCTCGAACCTGGGACACATCCCAATAACTGCAACCGACAACGGGGGCATCGACCCTGGGACGCATCCCAATACCGCTGACAAAATGTGGGCCTCGACCCGAGGACGCATCCCCAAACTGTTGATGATGATGCGGGCTTCGTCCTATGGGATTCATTCCCGAAAACTGCTGACAATACGGGCTTCGCCCCCTAGGATTCATTCCCGAAATTGCTGGTGATGTGGGCATCAAACTTGGGATTCATTCCAAAACTCTGACGATGTGGACCTCGGCTTTAGGATTTATTCCTGGATTCATTCAAAATTCTAACAATGCGGGTCTCGACCCTGAGATCCTTTCTCGGATTCATTCCAAAGCTGAGATTCATTTTCGGATTCATTCCAAAAACTGAGATTCATTCTCGGATTCATTCCAAAACTGAGATTCTTTCTCGGATTCATTCCAAAAAACTGAGATTTCATTCTCGGATTCATTCCAAAGCTGAGATTCTTTCCCTGATTCATTCAAAAGATGAGATTCATTCTCAGATTCATTCCAAAAACTGAGATTCATTCTCGGATTCATTCCAAAGCTGAGATTCATTCCCGGATTCATTCCAAAGCTGATATTCATTCTCGGATTCATTCCAAAAATTGAGATTCATTCTCGGATTCATTCCAAAGCTGAGATTCATTCCTGGATTCATTCCAAAGTTGAGATTCATTCTCGGATTCATTCCAAAGCTGAGATTCATTCTCGGATTCATTCCAAAAACTGAGATTCATTCTCGGATTCATTCCAAAACTGAGATTCTTTCTCGGATTCATTCTAAAAAACTGAGATTCATTCTCGGATTCATTCCAAAGCTGAGATTCATTCCCGGATTCATTCCAAAGCTGAGATTCATTCTCGGATTCATTCCAAAAACTGAGATTCATTCTCGGATTCATTCCAAAGCTGAGATTCATTCCCGGATTCATTCCAAAGCTGAGATTCATGTTGATGTGGGCCTCGTCCCCGGGACTCATCCCCAAAACTGATACTGGTGTGGGCTTCGCCACCTGCGATTCTTTCTGAAACTAACACTAATATGGGCCACGTCCCTGGGATTCATCCCCGCAACTGATGCTGATGTGATGTAGGCCTCGGCCTTGGGACGCATCTTCAAACTGCTGATAATGATGTGGTCTTCAACCCTAGGAAGCATCCCCAAACTGCTAATAATGATGTGGGCCTCAACCCTGAGTGTCATAGCCAGCAAAGCTGATACTGATGTGGATGTGTCTCCGTACCCAGAGTGTCATACCCGAAAAAGCTGATACTGATGCTAATGTGGTCCTCGCCCCCAGAGTGCCATACCCTGCAAAACAGATACTGATGTTAATGTGGGCCTTGCCCCTAGAGTGCCATACTTGACAAGCTGATACTGATGTGGATGTATCTCCGTATCCGGAGTGTCGCAGTAATATCTCCATACCTGGAGTGCCGTACCCGGTAAAACTGATCTGATGTCTCCATACCGAAGTGCCGTACCTGGCAAAACTGATACTAATGATGATATGGGCCTCGCCCCCAGAGTGCCATACTCAGGAAAGACTGATAATGATGTGGGCCTCGCCCCCAGAGTGTCATACCCGGCAAAGAATGATAGTGATGTAAATGATTTATTTCAACATGCTATATTGCTCTCCTCGAGACAATCTTAATAGCTAAACATATTCTTGTCCTCAACGAATGCTTCGTGTCGAAACCAGAGAACCTTCAAAGTACTTGATACACTCAATTTCGATTGTCTGAATGGGTGATCTGAACTAGACTATTAGTGTGTGTGCTAAGGCTCTTTCACAGCTTAGTCCTTTAGTAAGCCAACTTGGTGATTTCGTTTTAGAGAATCGAACCAGTGGGTCTAACCGACCTGGATGTCTTAATCACATTCTGTGATTACTTCAGCATACTCAACATGATATGGTTTTCATCTTTTTTCTTTTGTCTCTTTCTTTTCATTTTGAATTTTCTTTTTTCTTTTCTTTTCTTTTCTTTTTCTGACACACCTACCCTTTAAGGTAGCATTTCTCCTCATGGTGGTCCTAATACTCGCCCATGGGTAGCTTCACGCTTATCGGTTATAAGTGGTCTATTTTCTTTCTTCTTTTTATTTCAGAGACTTTTATTTTTATTTCCAACCATATCATATATCATAGCATCAGTAAACAAGTGTGGACACCCAGGCAAACGGTCATTCACTAATACATCATCTCTTCAACTAGTCACCTCGATAACTACTCAGGTTTCTACTGCTAGGATTCTGTAATCAAGTGCTCGTGAGTCTAACTAAGATCAATCCATTCAGGATACCGGAAGAGAGCGTGTCTCACACTTATCGTTTCTAGGGTTTCCCCCTACAGCATTCAATGTCATCACCGGACATATGTCTAACTATCAAAGACTTCTCTCACTCATCTTTTTCATTTTTTCATTTTTTATTATTTATTATTTAAATAACACAAAATAAAAAAGATACTAATACAGAAGACTTAGAGGCTGAGATCTAGATTCAGTTTACGCTTTTTACCACGATCGTCCTCGGACCATTTGATCTCGGAAATGATAGGGTCCACATGCGGTTCAAAGGTTAAGATTTGGTCAATTAAATCCTCGGCAGTTCTGGCTGTGAAAAGGAGTTCGTTCACAGGTTTTGTTACGAACCCATTTCTTCGGATGTCATCAAGAAACACATAGAGAAAATCATAAAATCCATCAACGTTAAACAATCCAAGAGGTTTCTGGTGTATGTTCAGATTCGCCCAAGATAACACTATAAACATTTCCTCCAACGTTCCCAAGCCTCCTGGTAGAGCAATAAAGGCATCTGCACGGTTAATCATTTCCACCAGTCGCTCTGACTTTCCCGGCATGATCAATTCTTCTCCGTTTGATGGTCCTATCAGATTCGCCTCCGCCAAAGGTTTTGGGATGATTCCCAGAACTGGACTGCCTCCGTCATGTACAGCCTTTGAAACAATTCCCATCAGTCCAAGATTGCCTCCACCGTATATTAAGTGCATATTTCGTCCAGCAATGACTCGACCCAATTCTTGTACTGCCTCTATGTATTGCGGTTTAGTACCCACACTGGTACCGCAAAACACACAAATGGTTTCAACTCGTCTTCTTGAAGTGGCTTCCATTTTCTCTCTTTTACTCGGATGTATATTTGAATGTGTTGAGGAGAGAAATACTGAGCTGAATTTATAGTACTTAAAAAGGGATGAGTAATAATTATACTAATACCTTTCACCGAATGGTTGTTAGCTAAACCACAAAAGAGGTCATGAGAAGTCAAAAGGTCACTGGATCATGTCTATGAAAACAACAAAAGAAATCGTGAATGGTCAAAAAGTCATGGATTCTATCCACAAAGATAAAAGAAAATACCAAAAGAAGTCCTAAAAGGTAAGAAGTTATGGATCATGTCCACGAAAATAACAGAAAATAACAAAAGAAGGCAAATCAAAGCAATAATTAAAGCAAAGGAATTATGTACTCAATACGCCTCTTGCTTGGCAAAGGTTCATTAGGATGCGTCTCATGAATTCTTCTTTTACTCTGCCACCACTAATGAATTAGCTCCCATCTTTGTGATTGCCAAGCACCATTCCATCTGTCTTAAAATGCTATGTCTTCGCTTTTACCTACCAAAATAACACACAAAATAAAAAATTCTACGACATGTATACACAAAACATGAAAATAGAAATCGCAACAAAGTGTATGGGTTGCCTCCCTGTTAGCACTAAATTCATCGTCTTCAGCTAGACATGACCGAAATCCATCTGTCAATGTGTCTTTAATGTCATCCTCAATGCCTGTGTCACCTTTTGATCTTTGCCGCTTTCTTTTCATCGCAACAAATTGTATGGGTTGCCTCCATGTTAGCACTAAATTCATCGTCTTTAGCTAGACATGACCGAAATCCATATGTCAATGTGTCTTCAATGTCATCCTCAGTGCTTGTGTCACCTTTTGATCTTTGCCGCTTTCTTTTTCTTTTTTTCTCCTTTAAACCTGCGAATACAAGACAATAGAATAAAGATGTGTGCATGTAATGTATACGTATGCAAGTGTAGAGGTCCTCCATGTTCATGATGGGTGAGACCCTCATTGTGCTCCTTGGCGCCATATGTCTTTGGTCGTCCCTTGCTAGTTCTCTTTCTCTATTTAAAACCTGCAAACATAGGACAAACACAAGAATTGCAAGTACGTTACGTGTATGCATGTATGCATGGATGAATTTCCTATCCCGTTGGGTTAGGTCTTCTGCCAATTCTCTTGGTGACTGCTCAGTCTTCTCTCCCTCAGGCTAAATACAGCTTCAGTCTGTCAACATTGATCGGCTCGGTGAACTCATTCTCTTTTAAATCTGATAGTCTCACTGCCATGTTTCCCATTGCTGAATGACTATACTGTATTTTCTGCTTACTTCTTCCGAGGATTCCCTGATGGTATTTCCATTCTGATTGTAAAACTTTCTGTTATCGGCTATACCGGGTACGGTCAGACTGGCCACAACATTAGTCATAACTTGCAACATCTCAATAGTTTCAGTTACTTTAATCTCCAATTGATCCAGGTAGGATCTCTCGTTTGCTAATTTGCTCATGTTGACTGACGGTCTCTTGACGAGTCTCTCTGCTTTCCTAACCCAACGGGAATCTATGATGGTTTTTAAGACACAAAAGGGTTAACATGATGCGTGTATGCATGAAATGTGTGAGATGCGTGTGATGCAGAAAATACATATATAAGTTGGCCTATCATCATTTTAAAGCATTCAATCACTTCATTGCACGGTGCAAACTTGTCCCTGTTGAAAAGGCCCAATAAGTTCATACTTTTGCGATAACATAACTAAACAACTTCAAATGATAAGATGCCCAAATACAAAATGGCCCATCGGCATTTTAGAAGCTTTTGGCCCAAATGTCAAAGGACACGAACTCGTTCCAGTTTAAATGGCCCAACCAGTTCATATCTCTTGACAAAAGGTCCAATTGAATCCAAATAACGATGGTCCCAAACACAAGCATAAGAGAAATGATTTCTATGGGTCATACAACTAGGGTTCACATACAGGTTTAAAAGAATGTAAACAAAGGCTCTCGCTGACGAAGGTTTGCTCACAACTAGGACTCCCCAATCAAGGGTTCGAGCGACCAAGTGAGCCCACCCTTTTTATACCTTACGGTACGTGCCAACGAGTTATGGTGTGTGACTGACTGTCAAATGGATTTCCCGTTGTAGATTCCCCAGAGGGAGGGTGGAGCGAGGCTCTCTTAAATACCCTAGCCTCTTAGGCTCTTATCGCTTGGTGTCAGGAATAAACAACGAGTCCTCCAAATTAGTCTATCACAATGAGCTACGGGTGAATGATTATCTAGGTTCCCTCACGGCCTTTCCTTATAGAAAGGTAGTGAGTGAAGGAAGACACCAAACCATCACCTAGCTTTAATAACACCTTTGATTAAACTCTCTAAACCCACAGTAGACATGGTTAATTTAAAGCACAAATCACAAACATTACAAGACATTATTTTGGGGCCGATTCTCTATCCCCAGTGGAGTCGCCAGACTGTAGGTCACAGAAACTGGGCGACGCTGTTCCGGGCTCGCGGCCCGGTTGGGAGTACGGAGTAGCCCGCGGGGAACTAAACCGGAGAAATAAAATGGAGTCGCCACCCGGTGTGAACCGGGAAAATGATTTAAGGCCGCACTCACCCCTCGCAAGGGAAGACCTCAAACCGTTGGGTTCGGAATGGTCCCTTACTTATGCCACTTGTAATGAACGGATTTGTGCAATAATTTAACCAAGTCTACACAACATACATGCCTAAGATTAACCTAGATCTAATTCGCATTCATAAAAATAAATCCTATGTCTAGGTCATCATGCTTTGAAAGTAATTTTCTATAACGGCAAACACATGATATCACACATCAAACATGCTAAGTAAATAATGATATAAACATACCATAACTTAAATTCCTAATGCAAAAGGTAAATAACTAAGTCATGCCCAAAATAAAAATAACATTCTAATAGCCTAATCATGCTCACATAAAAGTTTGAGTCGAATGAAACATATGAATCTTTCAAGTGGTACGGGGCATTGTATCCCGAGTGCAAACCATATTACCGTCCATTCGGATTCGGCTATGGAATTTATGTACGGGTTTCCATCCAATATACCACAAGCAAGATCACATATTCCATTCACCCGAAATCACATCACATATTAAGTCATTATTTCATGTGAACAAATTCCAAATAACATGCTAAACTAATTATTCAAACTAAACACATTTCCTAAGTCATTATTTCATGTAAATAAATTCCAACAACATGCTAAACTAACTATTCATGCTAAACACATAAAATACATTCCCTAAGTCATTATTTCATGTAAATAAATTCCATACAACATACTAAACTAATCATTCATGCTAAACACATAAAATACATCTTCTAAGTCATAATTTCATGTGAACCGATTCAAACCATATGCTAATCTAATTATCCATTATAAACATCATAAAACACATCTCCTAAATCATTATTTCATGTAAATACATTTAATAATATAAACCCTCAGGTCTAACCTTTTGTGTCATTCTTTGGAGGTGCGTTATACGGACGTCGGAAAGGCTAAGACACCACGATTCCACCGGTTCGCTATTTCGATGTTTTGCTCACTGTTTTTCCATTTCGTTCGTTGTTTTGAGTTCGTTTCGCTGCGATTTAATTCTCCACAGTTGGCTCACTGGTTGGCAGTGAATTATGGGCTGTTTTGGTGAATTTTGAGGGGTATCGGACTACCGTTTGCTCGGTTTCTCAAAGACTTTCAAGTACAGTTTTTGCTAACTGTTTTGATGACTTTGGGGACTGTTTTGAGTGCTTTTGAGCTGCTATTTTGGGCGAATTTGGAGGGTGTTTAGGGCAGTTTATTCACTGGTTTGGGGGCTAAAATTAGGGTGATTTGGGTGCAATTTCCAGGGGGGCAAAGTGGCGTGAACTGCAGGCTTAATTTAGGGGTTGTTTGGCATGTGAAAGTAGACTGTTTGGCGTGTTTGAGCTGCTGGAATGAGGGCTGTTTGCTGCTAGTTTGTGGTGTCAGTTTGGGGCTGGAATGGAGTCAGAATTGGCATGAGAATGGGGCTGGAATGGGAGCCTATTTCAACGGCTAAATGGCATGAACAATAGAGGCAAGATGGAGGAAGCTTGGACGCCAAAATGAAGGCTGACTGGGAGGGTAGAATTGGCGTGACTTCTAGGGAGGATGGAAAGCAATTTTTGTTCTTCCAAATGCTAAGTGTTTGCTTGGTATTTTTTCTTGATGTGTATTGATATGTGCTAGGGGTTCCAAGGTGGAAAATGATGGTTTATATAGGCAAATGGGATAGTGGAGGTGTGGGTGTGAATGAGTGAGGTATGGGTTTAAATGAGTGAGGTGTGGGTTTGAATGAGTGAGGTATGGGTGAGAATGAGTGAAATGTGTGTTTTAATGAGTGAGGTATGGGTTTGAATGAGTGAGGTATGGGTGAGAATGAGTGAGGTGTGAGTTTGAATGAGTGAGGTATGGGTGAGGTATGGGTTTGAATGAGTGAGGTGTGGGTTTGAATTATGTGTTTGTTATTTGTTTATTATTTTGTCAAAGTGGGGTGGAATGGTTAAAGTAAGTTTGGTAGATGGGTAAATCATGTTTGAATAGTGTAAGGAGGGGTAATTTTAGTGTCATGGGCGTGGGCCTAATGGATGGTGGCCTTGGTGTTTGATTTATTTTGGTTTCATGGGCTTTGGATGTGGGTTTAGGTGTTTAGGTGGGCTTAGAATGGTTTGCGGTGATTTTGGGTTAAAAGATACGTTTTGAAATGAATATTCAACAAGCGAACTCCGAGCGAACTTAGCGAATCAAAACCAAAATGTGTCAACTCTTGTCTTTACCTTTCCGACGACCGTTTTATGTGACTTCTACGACTAAAAGGTAGTGCCTCCGTATGAGACTCATCATCGGGTTTGGTATGCAAAAATGCAATGCTTACAATGATGCGTGTATGCATGAAATGCATGAGATGTATTAGATGCATGTGGTTATCAAAACAGCATAAACCCTTCCGACCTTATTCCTCCCACACCCGTGGTAAGTCCATTTCTTCCCTAGGTATGGCTCATTTTATGCACCTATGTAGGGTACACAAAATCTTTCTCTCCTACGCTACAAGGGTGAACCTGTTAGGGTTGGTGCTCAGAGTGCCAATCTGGATCGTATTTATGTCTGATTCATAAATACGAGCAATTCTACTTTCCATATTATTACTAATTTAATGGTAGCACCCTTATTTTTTATACACTTATTCGATCTAATTACGATTAGATCGAAACTAAATCTGGTTCATTGATACGTGTATATTAGATAAAGTCCCTAGGATTTACAATATAGTACGCAGTTACAATGTAGTTTGTAATTGACATTGGAAGCACACTATTAGATGTATATCCTTAAATAAAGTTCCTGGTCAAGATTTACTAACATAGGTCGGTTAGTAAAATCTGTTGAGTCTAGTACATGTCGTATATCGTGACTCGATCTGATGGTTTATCCTAGTGAACCATGAGTCTCAAGAGACTCATATAGACATGTAGGTGTTTATTTGATAAGACACTGAACGGCTCAATAAATATTTCCTAATAGATGGTACACCAACGTCAATAGGAATCTTCAGGAGTTGAGCGAGCATAGTGGTCATTCAACTTGAGATACCACAGTGGGATATATGAGTTATCCTCCACATTTTGATGGATGTCACGTCACCGATCTATTTAGATCAGACCTTCGCATATTCATTGGGTGTGGACTGATGCTCATGATATCCAATAAGTATCAAGATATGATCCGCCAGTCCTGTGTACAGGGCTTATGCATCCCCATGTGTTTGCGATCAAGTAAATCCATGGCCGCGGTATAACTTCAGAAATCAGTTCCGAGTGTTATTTAAATATTGTAAATTGAAAGTCGACTTTATTATACTAAACGGATTTGACGTTCTCATCTATATCCCAGGTATAATATGGATAGCCTGTGATAGAGAGATTATATGTATGCTATGACCTCGGCTTGCATAGTTTAGTGAGATTATATGTGGTCGTCATAGTCCATGAGTGGGTGGATTATGGACACGATATTGGATTTCATGACGGATAAACCTAAACTTATAGAGTCCCACAATATGAAGTGTACTCGTTGAGCACTTGGGCAACGCAATATGAATAATACAGATTATTCATAATACTTCATCGGATTAAGTGAGTTAATTTGAATCGTTTAATCGGTTAAACGATAACACATGCATTAGGGTTTTTTGTCCGATAATAATTATTGTGTATTTGTATTTGATACATAATACGATTAGATACATATTAATTGTTCATCAAATGAGATTTTGACACATGCCATAAATATATGTATTTTTCATTTAATGTAAATAAAAATACATATATGGTTGTTATTTAAATATTTATTTATTTAATTGTTAAATAATTAAACAATTGAAAATTAAATATCTTATCCATTTGTCATAATTAGTATGATAAATGGTGATATATAATTGGAACACATGGCATGTCTTTATTAATCTTTACATGTCTAAATTTGATTTGTTAATGTAAAGTATACCTTATTTAATTTGATTAAAATTTGGTGAATGGATAATTTTCCCATAAGTGTCGGTCATCATCTCTTTAAAGGAAAAAAAAATGTTTTCTTTTCTTTACAACTTGCTCCATTGTCGTGAGCTTCATAAAAAAATGGGTTTGGAAATTTGTTTCATAAATCCATGAAGAATTGAAGGAAAACTCAAGAAAAAGTTTGGGATTTCAAGAGATTAAAAGGTAATCTACTTAACCCTAAGCTTAGAAATTTGATTTCTTGTTTCTTGATGATTTAGAAAGGTTCTAGGGTTCCTTCAAATTTTAATTTTTGGGGCTTTTGTTTGTGGATGATGGAGATGGAAGTGAAATGCATGTGTGAAGTATATTTGGATGAAATTAGTGTAATTTGTATCCAAATTAATCATTTGATGATGAGTTGATATTCTAGAGTGTTATAACCACTCTTGTGACACCTAGAATTGTTTTTGGGTTGGTCATATGTGGTGACTTGATTTGGTGTTGAGATTAATTTGATTAATGTTGAAAATTTGGATTTAAAGCATGAAAAATGGGAAATTTCGTTTTCTGTTTCAGACCTGGAAATGATTCTTATTTTGTGATGAAATTGATGTCATATGAATGTAATGGATGTGTTTTGGGAGTTGGAACAATTTCCGAAAAGTGTTTCGGAGTTGAAATAAGTGAAAACGGCCAAGGACGGCGTTACCGTGTGACTTTTGAGTCAACCGGGTGATGGCTGCCCAAACAGTGAATCCGTCACTGTTCGGGCAGCCCATGAACTGCCCTGACACTATTGGGGCTAACCTGGGTAGACCCCATAAATGTTGGGTGGTCGGTTCGGTCAAAAATACGTTTTGCGTCATTTTGTGGAAAATTATTTTTCGTAAAAGTTTCGCGAAGTTTCTATTGAATTTATGTCGCTAATTGATATCGAATAAATAGGTTTAGTTGAAATATGAATAAATTATTCATATTAGATATTGAATAATTTATTCGATAATTTGAAATAGTTTTAAATTACAATTTCGCATGAACCGCGCTTCCGCTGCGCCCTTCTCCCAAAACCCCAACAAAAATGGTATCAAAGCAGGTCTGATGCTTCATCCATTACATTCATGCTTGATATTTGATATTTAATCCAATTTTAATTATTACACATGCATATTATCTAGATATGTTTCTTTACTTTTCGGTTCTACGCTAACAAAAATGGAACGGAAATTTAATTCTTAAATTAAGTTATATCTTCTATAGGTAGAATTGAATTGTTTAGAAAATGATTTAGATTGAAATTCTACATTAGATGTAGAGTATAGCTTCTTGAGGAAAATCCCCGCTTAGAAATAAGGCTGTAAAGTGACGTGTATTGGATACATGTTTCTTGGTCCATCTTGTCAGTACAGTTTATGGGTATCTTTCTATAACTGTATCCGAGATCGTGCCAAAGCTGTGAGGATGTAGGTTATGGGATTTTATCCATACCGGTTGTATATTGATACTAGACAAATTCAAGTGAAAGTGGAAATCCTGAACGTGCCAAAGCTGTCAGGACTACATCGGTAGCTTGAGTTTTTCATTGACAAGTGAAGCCTTGATATGCCTCATTGTGAACTTGCTAAAGCTGTCATAACAAGAAACGATCAGGACCAAAACTAGGAGTCACTGGTGAGTGATTGACAATGGGTTGTCTACCTAATGAATATACGTAGGCGAGATCGTGCCAAAACTCTAAGTCAAAATATATTCATGGATCATACTCTCAGTATGGAATTCGATTTAGTTATTGAATTCTCGTTATCTGTTGGGGATTACAGTACTACGTAAAGTAGTGGGAGACACTGCTTAGTTAAAAATCCATAACTTAAGCAGTGTGTAATTTTATGGAAAATTATGCTTCATTTTCTTTTTATTCTATATTGTTTTATATAATTATACCTCTAATCCACTGTATGCTTATTACATGAAAAGGTTTTCCGACTTTACTTATGGTTGCATATTTCTAGAATAGGTTCTAGAATGACAGTAGACTTAGATATTGTTAGATTAGTTGAAACCATCGTGAATTGTTGTTTCATTTTTCTTGAAAATCAAGATGGTTTGTGACTTAATTTCTAAGTCACGATTAGGTAATCTAAATAGATATCAGCTTTAGGATATAGTTATCTAGAGAGAATTATTTCTTGTGCAGTAAGAATTGACTTGAATATTTCATGTCTCGAGATTCTTGACTGGCATTAAGAAAATCCCTTTAGTATTTGTTTATCTTTTAATGATGTTTCTTCGCTTTTAGTGACTTTTAGAAGTCAAGTGTCTGACACAGTTTGATAATCAATCATTTTTAATTGTTGCGAATAATTGAACACAAATTATAAAGCTAAAGAAATTAGATATGTATAGTTGTGTATAGAGAATATCGATTCTCACAATATGACAACTGTAGGTGTTGGATATCGGATCTGACGTCTATTTATTTAAAATAATGTTTAATAACTATTTTCATATTTGATATCAGAACTTGTGACTATTGTATACATACTTGTTCTGTATAAACAGTTGTTACATATTTTAATACGACTGTAGTGTCATTATTGAAAAGATAAACATTAAGAAAATATTCGGTTAATTAAATAACTTAGAACCGTGTTTTATGAGTTTTTATCACATAAGCATTAGATGCTTGTTCCGTATGGTAAATGATGGTCTAATATGAGTTCACACCACATATCCTTATCCATTTAATGAATATTGTATTCATGATGTGATTAAATCTCATTTAACCAATGATCATCATTGGAACAAGATTTATTAGACCAATACATTGGATGTATGTGGTTTAATAAATTAGTAATTGCCTTAGATAGTTTTCTTTACTCTGTAACTTTGTTAATGAAATGTCATTACTTATTTATGTGTTTCTAAAAGAAAATATATTGAACGTCTTGAATGGTTTGAGAACTTTCGATAGGTTTTCTGATGAAACGCGGATAGAATATTTTGAATGGTTCAAAGATATTCTATTTGAAGTGTTGAAAACTATAATTTTAAAATTCATTGTGAGCCTTTGAATTGTTCAAAGATGTTTGATATTATCAACTATATGAATTTAAGGCAATTAGTTCTAAAGTTATTAAATGAATATGATTCTTACTCAATATTAAACTTCCGCGATTCCATTTTGATGGAATTGGTCAGTGGGAGTTATCGAATCTTATATGATTTGATTCGTTGATATTGAATGTTACCGAATTGGTTTTCAATACTCTTAGGTTTCATTTGTTTCTACAATTACATATATGATATGTATAGGTAGAAAATTTGAATTTTGAAAAGCTTGAGATTTGAAACTTTATTTTGTATAATAGTTATATAATTGAAAGTACTTGCGCCTCGGAGGTACAAGTAAAAGTTTATCATTTATTCTATTTAATAGAATATTGTATTCTATTTGATAGAATATATTTTCTACGATTCCGAGAGACGAAATTGTTTTATCACTTGGCTTGTAACATCAGATGTTGACAATTGTAGAAAGGACTTGACTTAGTGAAGTCAAATGTGAGAGTGATAAACTATAATGGAACTGCACAATTAATAAGATGAAAATACCCTATGACATCTTCCGTATAAGTTCAATAAGATGTCAGAATCATTTATAAAGTATTTGATACTTAATGATTCTGTTGTTTTCTTATCGAAGAAAATTATCCTATAACTTATAGTGGGAGCGATATTTGATATCGATTTTGGAAACTAGCATTGAACCATATATCTAAGATTGTTCCTAGCTTACTACAATCAATTTTTGAACTTGATTGAGCTTTCGGTATGAATCGTTCATAAAATGTGCAAATTATTTGCACAACAAAAGCAAAGTGAGCTTGATAAAAGTTTGATCTTTATAGTATGGCAATGAGAAAGGTTATCCTCAGTAGTCTATTGTAGATTCTGAGAATATCTTTCTCTGGTCGTACCAATTGAACAGTTAAAGATTTATTGGTTAATGTTGATATTAAACTATGTATTTTGATTAAAGATTTCAAAGTGGCATTCTTGAATGTTTTCTTCGAATGAGAGATCCGTTGTGGTTTCTTTGTTTGAATAGTTCATTCTATAATGGCCCTAGAGTTTGTATTCTACGGAGATCATAGTTTGATATATTGGCTTATAGAGCCTATTGTAGACTCAGATAACCTTTCCGAAAATCGGTGTTCTCTGATTTTGATATCAGTCAGATTGTATGGTTTTATCGAAGTATAGAGAATATATATTTGTTAGTAGGGTCAGTGGGAGCGTAAAAACTTCTTTCTAGTATAGTATGTATCTGTAGGCACTGCATTTTTACACATAAGTCCTTATGATGAGTCTCATTTTGGAGACACTACCTTTTAAGTCACGGAGGTCACGGAAAACGGACATCGGAAGGGGGAATTCAGAATAAACAAGTTCACTGTCTTCGTTGGTGCTGCGTTCGTTACTTCGTTCGAACGTTAGGCAGATTACGGACGTTCGTGCCGCGTTTGAGAAAGCGTTCAAACGGTGTCGGTAATTCTGGTTTTGCTGCTAGCCTCGCACCCCAGCCCAATTAGCCCCCCAAAGCCCATAAAACACATCCCAAATTAAAGAAATATTAATTAAAACATTTACCAAACTTAAACTAAAATCATGCCTAATTTAAATAATTTGAATATATTATATACTAAAATTAAAAAGATGTCATGCCTAATTAAAATCAATCAACCAATTATATTCCCAATCAAATATGTATTATTCCTAACTTAAAATATTGTATTCCTAAACCAAGCCAATCAAATATTCAACCTTCCTAATCTAAACCAAATTTGTCCCTCATCAATCCCTTGCTTTCCTTGTCCAACACCAAATCAAATCCTCCCTTTTATGCCAAAATCCCTTCCTTGTGAGACAAGGGCAAACCCTAGGGCAAACCCTAGCTCTCTTCTATATAAACAACCCCTAACCAAGACATCCAATCTCCTAGCTCATTCGTACAAGAAAAGCCTCCCCTGGCTCCCCACTCTCTCTAATACACGCCCAAGACATCAAGACACTCTCCATATCACACGTAAACTACAAAACACAAACAACGCACACAACAACCCTTCCTTCACCAAATTAACGAGAACAACACACAGCAGCCCCTAACCCTTGAAATCAGTCCCTGACAACACCGAAACTACCCCTGAAATCAGTCCCAAACAGCAGCCCAATACCTCCCCAAACACACCAAAACTGTAGCGTAAAAAACCAAAAGAGCACCCAAAACAGTCCACCAAGAACATCAAAATAGTCCACCAAGAACATCAAAATAGTCCACTTAAACAGAAGAATATGACCTGAAACAGTGAGCTGAAACGGCGAATGAAATGGATGCATGTTGTGGCTTGAATGAAATGGAAGAGTGTCGTCTCTTGTGGTATATAGGATGGAAACCCAGACGTAAATTCTGTAGCCGAATCCGAATGGACGGTAGTGCGGTCTGTACTTGGGATACAACTCCACGTACCACTTGAGTAAACGGCACCTTCTCTTGTTTTGTGTTGCTTTGGTTTATTTATTTCTCGTCACTTAAATTATGTATGTTGCTTAGTCCTGCATGATTTAATCGAGCACATGGGCTTAGTAAGTGGAATGAAAGATCCCCTATGGGGAGGGGTTAAAGCCCTTTACCACGATGCTTTGCCACGCCGGTTGAAGTGTGTCCGGTTGAATGCAAGATACGTTCAATCGGGCATACTTAGTTTGATATGATTGTCTTTATGTTTGTATGTATGGTTCAATCAAGCGCAAGGGCTTAGTAAGTGGAATGAAAGATCCCATATGGGGAGGGGTTAAAGCCCTTTACCACGATGCTTTGCCGCGCCGGTTGATGTGTGTCCGGTTGAAAGCAAGATACGTTCAATCGGGCATACTTAGTTTGATATGATTGTCTTTATGTTTGTATGCATGATGCGATCGAGCGCATGAGCTTAGTAAGTGCGATGAGAGGTCCTCTAATTGAAGAGGTTAAAATCCTTTACCACGATGCTTCGCCGCGCCTCGTATTGTACTATTTGTCATTTATGTATTACGTCATATTTCATGCATCAGTTATGTTCCCGTTCGAACGCGTATGTATTTTGCCTTGTCATGCATCAGGTTTTATTTCTGTTCGAACGTGTTCACGAACGCCATACGAACGTGAGCATTATGTTTCATTTCCGTTCGAATACGTTCACAAACGCCACACGAACGTGAGTATTCTGTTTCATTTCCGTTCGAACGCGTTCACGAACGGCATACGAATGTGAGCATTCTGTTTCATTTCCGTTCGAACGCGTTCACAAACGCCACACGAACGTGAGTATTCTGTTTCATTTCCGTTCGAACGCGTTCACAAACGTCATACGAACGTGAGCATTCTGTTTCATTTTCGTTCGAACGCGTTTACAAACGCTACTCGAACGAGAACCTTCTGTTTACCGTTTGAACGCGTCTACGAATGCTGAACGAACGCACACGGTAAACAGAGCCTCTTGCATCACATTACGACATGTCCATCTTAGCATATGGTTACCCTTTTGTACGCTATGCATTTGTATTACCTCTCTAGTTGTCTGTTTCTGTTATGTGCCTACAATATTATTTGTCGTCATTTTGATTTCCTTTACATTACACGCAAATGTTACCATGACTGTTTGTGTTTATATTTACATGAATGATTGAATTCTTATGACGTTATGTGCTTGTTGTTGCAAAGGCCTACTTTTGAGCATGTGAATTTGGCAATAAGATTTTTCATGTATGTTAGATGTAAATTATACTTTTAAGCATGTGAATCTAGGATTGTGTTGCACTTGGAAATATATGTCATAGACTTGGTTGGATTATTGCATAAATCTTTACATTACAAGTTGCATAAGTAAGGGACCATTCTGAACCCAATGGTTTGATGTCTTCCCTTGCGAGGGGTGAGTGCGGCCTTAAATCTTTGTCCCGGTTCACACCGGGTGGCGACTCCCTTATTCTCGGTTTAGTCCTCCGTTGGCTATTCCGTACTCCCAACTAGGCCCCCGAGCCTGGAACAGCATTGCGTCGCCCAAATTCCTGTGTTCCCACAGTCTGGCGACTCCACTGGGGATAGAGAATCGGCCCTGAAATAATGCCTTGTAATGTATAGATTTATGCTTTAATTAACCGTGTCTACAAATGTGTGAAATGGGGGTTGTGATCAAAGGCATTTTGAGGCTAGGTAATGGTTTGGTGTCTTCCTTCACTCACTACCTTTCTAGAAGGAAAAGCTGTGAAGGCACCTAGATAGCCATCTACTCGTAGCCGATTGTGATGGACTAATTTGGAGGACTCGTTGTTTATTCCTGACACCAAGCGATAAGAGCCTAAGAGGCTTGGGTATTTAAGTGAGCCTCGCTCCACCTTCCCTCAGGGGAATCTACAACGGGAAATCCATTTGACAGTCTGTCACACACCATAGCTCATTGGCACGTACCTTAGTGTATAAAAAAGGGTGTGCTCACTTGGTTGCTCGAACCCTTGATTGGGGAGACCTAGTTTTGGGCCATCCTTCGTCGATGAGAGCCTTTGTCCATACTCCCACGAACCCATGCGTAGACCGGGTTGTATAGCCTATAAAAATATTCCTTGTGCTTTAGGACCATTATCATTTGGATGAATTGGACTCTTTGTCAAAAATGTGAACTTGCTGGGCCATTTAAACTAGGGTAGGTTCGTATCTTATGACAATTAGGCCTAAAGCTTCTGAAATGATGGTGGGCCACACGGTAGAAGTTATTATTTTATGTTTATAATATCTTCTGTGTATGCTTATGTTTGGGAACATTGCTATTTGAATCCATCTGGGTCTTTTGTCATGAGATATGGGCTTGTTAGGCCATCTAAACTAGGACAAGAACATATCTTATGACGATTGGGCCAAAAGGCTTCTAAATAAAAATGGGCCATTTTATGATTGTGTTCGGAATATTATCATTTGGATTTAGTTGGGCTCTTTTCCATGAGATGTGAACTCGTTGGGCCATTTAAACTGGGACGAGTTCACTCCTATGATAGTTAGCCCAAAAACTTCTAAAATGATGATGAGCCGATTTGTGTGAAAATTTTAATGAGTTGATATATTTCTTGTATCGCATGCATATCATGCATCCCATGCACCTCATGCATACATATATCATGTTAACCCTTGTGTTCTGAAAGCCATCATAGATTCCCGTTGGGTTAGAAAAATGGAAGACTCACCAAAATACTGAGAACAGACATGAGTGAATCAGATATTGAGGTATCCCGGATAGATCAGTTGGAGAATGGTTTCGCCAAGATTACTGAACAGTTGCAAGCCTTGACTACTGCCATGAAAGATATGGCTGTGCCCCGTGCTGGGGGAAATTCTGAGAATGTAAGGCGCGAAGAGCCTCCGAATGGGTTGGGGGATGATATCCCCATTTTTGATGATGAAATAGCAGAGTATGCAACAGGCAAAGTGATTGGGTCTCAGACAGAATTTCAGAAGCTTCGGGATCAGGTTGAAACAGTTACCCGTAAAATGAGGGGTAAACATGAAGAGTTGTTAGATTATGAGGCAATGACCTTCAGAGAAGAGCTGCCAGCTCAGTTTAAAATGCCCGACATGGCCAAGTTTAATGGGAATGGAGACCCAAGAGTCCATCTGCAGCAATATGTCTCAGTCATGAGTTCAGTGGGCCTATCACAGCGCCAAGTCCAAAAGATGTTTGGGATGTCACTTGAGGGGGCACCTGTGTGGTTTGGTATCATAGCCTTGAGAAGAAGGTTAAAGAAGATTGGAGGGAACTAGCTGATGCTTTTCTGAAGCAGTATGTCACAGACTTAGAAATTGACTTGTCACTCCGTGATTTGGAAAACACTAAGCAGAAGCCAGGAACGTTTCAAAGAGTATGTGGATCGCGGAGAAGCCAGCTTTTGAAAATGCAGACTCGGCCTCAGAGAAAGACCAAATTAAGATGATTATCAAGGGCACCAAACCCTATATTTATGGTAAGCTGAGGAGGATTACTTCGATGATTTCATTTTCGACAGTTGAGGGAAACTGTCATGGTATTGAGGAAGAGAAGGCTGAAAACATAAAGTTTTATGGCCAGAATAAAAGAACTTTTGGGGGCCTCTGAGACAAAGCCCGCTACTGCCGAAGTCACTGCCCTCAGAAACCGGGTAATTCTCCAACCTTGGTAGACCTTTGTCGAAGGTATTTGAAAAGTTACAGGGACAAGGAATTTGAAAACCCTTAGAAGGCAAGCCCTTCCACACCCCCCACCACCACACATAATGTGATCCCTTTATGTCCACTTCCACCAACTAACATGGCCATGACACGACAACTGCACCCGCCTTCAGGCATGAAATTCACGGATCTCTTCATAGATTCCCATAAAATACCCAACCCATAAAAAGAACCCATCAACCACCAAGTTCTTACATGGATGACAGTTTGAAGAACAAATAACAACCATTAGGCCGAGGAAGAAGAAGGCAGTGCTGAGGATAATGGAGGATGTTCCTCCTAGTCTATTTGATCCCGTTTTTTAAATGAACATTTTGATTTGTTACTTTTCGTGTTGGTTTCTATAATATGTCCCAAGGAAAGATTAAGCCATTGAAATACAATAAATGAATATCTATTTAACTTTGAAGTATGCGGAATCATACTTTAAATGCTTGTTGATGAAGAAAATCAACCAAAATGGAAGCTCCAAGTGTTGATGATTCGGCAAGAGGAGAAGAAGGTGGAAAGCTCCAAGCTTTGTGATTCCAAGCTCTATGATAGTTTCCCTATCACCTCTTTTGATCCCTGAAGGTGCTAGCCTTGCATGTGAGAAGATGTTCCAAACAACCACACTATCTTCAAGCTTTTTGGCAACCAAAATGAAGAAGATGAAGACCAAAAAACTGCATGCAGTTTTCGGCCATGTGTGAGAGAGAGAAGAGGATTTTTCTTATTGATTTTTGATACCAAAAATCAATTTATATTTATGCCATAATATTTATTAAATAATAATAAATCTATGACAAAACCATGCAAAGGCTTAGAGTGTCAAACACTCAAATTCCATGCATAACAATTGAGTGTATTATACACTATCACCATGCAATGCATTATCAATAAAATAATACATATAATGACATGTGTCATGTGGGCCCCACACGTTTCCAAATGAAAGCGGGCCCACGTGCACTCACGCGTTCGGGTTCGATATTTCCGAAAAATACCGAACTTGCGTCGCGACGTTAATTAAATCGAATTTAAATAAATAATCGCGCCTAGCGAAATTATTATTTACGTCGCTAACGAATTAATTCTAAATTAACTCGTATGCCCGAATTAAAATCTAATTTTAATTTCGCGTCGAAATCGAATTTCAATTATTATATCGAATATAATAATTTTACTGATTAATTCCAAATTAATCGTTCTCTCTCTCTAAATAAGGCACTTTATCCGAGATAAAGTTTCTCCGCAATTAATCCAAGATTAATTAAGTTCGAATCAAATATCATAGGTGAATCTTCAGGAGCGACCCAAGAGATCTCCGGATATGTTGGCAGTAAATACGGTCGTCGGATAATCCGAACACGCACGTACCTCGTACTACGTTCTTACCGATTCACAAGACAAGGTTGGCTTCTAGCAAAGCGCCATGCCTACCCAATTCTCCAGAAATATTCTTATAGGAATATAAGATTATATCAAGCGTAGTATCCGTAGTATTGCGTACATCGATCCAGTATCGGATGATCACATGCTAGGCCTGGGGCTGGAGATGTGTCTGCCCCGTACGAAACATATATCGGACATCAAGCAACTAGTCTCTTTAAATCGGACAATCCTGACCTAGTCATATTGTCCCGACGGTTGCAACCTTTTATAGAGTACTAGTTCTGTGTCCTGGTGATCATCACCTCCATATGTCTGAAGCGATACTTCCATCTTGACATCACATCCAGTACACTACGATTCTCGATAAACCCAGAAGAGGTGTACACAGAACCGGTTAAGGTCCCCAACCACAAAACCAAAGTTTACCGATTGTCGCAAGTACTAGCGATGTAAGTCTCAGGTTAAGACCATATACATACCCTGATGCGGCCTCCCATAGACACCTAGACATACTACCAATGGGATTCCGCGGGGTCTATCCAGAGCGAAGCTGTTTTCCGTACCATCGTTAAGTAAAACCCAACTCCTATCGCACTTGCATAAGTATCCAATACTTAAATATATGAGAACTATGCCGTTGTGCCCTCACAACGTGCACAAGCGCAATACTAGTCTATTCCGCATTATCGATGTCCAGTCTCGATAATACTCCGGCTAGGATATTTAATGATTAAACCTTTATGGATTGATACTGTCTCATATCATCTCAATCCAGTACTAATCATATGGACTTTCGCCATTTATATATCAAAGTAAATAATATTTACAAAATGGCAAAAGGCAATTTCATTATTACATAGTTAATTTTGTACAATAATACAATATCATTTACAAACAGTGACGCTATGGGACACAATGTCTAACATTTCCCACTTGGCCTCAACAGTCATCAAGCGTTCAATTTTGGAACATCTTGTGCAATATGAATATATTTGAGAAAAGTATTCAACCTGGTACTATGGAATTCAGTGATGACCACGGGGAACCTTCGAAATAACAAACATAAACGATAAGATAGACATCAGAAATTGGGAAATCGAGCCAGTGAACGATATGGACGTGGAAGGGATTTAGTTCACCGAAGCCGATCGAACGTAGACAGATTGACGAAATAGCTTGTCTGAAGAAGAGAAGGCTAAGCAGTCACCAAGAGAATTGACGGAAGACCAAACCGACGGGATAGATAGGAACCATTCATTGCATGCATAACTTAACGCATTTTGCATCCTTTCGTGTTGTTCTTTTTGTAATAACAGGCTTCAAAGGAAAAAAAAAAACGCCGAATGCAAGCAACCAGACCAGTATAGTACAATGTCAGAAATCTTCAGGAACGAATCACATGGGCGATGGCCATATCATCAGTATCAGTTGGGATGAATCCCGAGGTCGAGGCCCACATCAGTATCGTCTGGGGGTGAGGCCATAATCAGTAGCAGTTAGGGCCGAGGCCCACATCCAGTATCAGTATCCGTCTTGCCGGGTATGGCATTCTGGGGCGAGGCCCACATTACATCATATCAGGCATTACATGATCGATCCGACTGCCGAGGCGAACGGTATCCGACTCATGTGGTCTCTCTCTTCCTGAGTCTTAGGACACATGTCCTTAGACAGAGAGGTACCACGTACCATTGGAACCAATCCCCTCTTGGATTGTTCCATGTTGAATCGCTTCAACACTTTATCAATGTATGTACTTTGGGAGAGTCCAAGCAGCTTTCTAGATCTATCCCTGTAGATCTTTATTCCAAGAATAAAGGCTGCTTCTCCCAGATCTTTCATGGAGAATTTTAATGAAAGCCAAGCTTTCACCGACGTTAGCATGGGAATGTCATTGCCTATAAGCAATACGTCGTCGACATAAAGGACAATAAAAGTAAGTGCTCTCCCACTAACCTTCTTGTATACACAAGGGTCATCTGCGTTTTGCACGAAATCATATTCTTTTATGATCTCATCAAAACGCTGATTCCATGACCGTGATGCTTGCTTCAATCCATAAATGGATCGATTTAACTTACAAACCTTGTTTGCAAGTCTAGGTACGATAAAACCGTCAGGCTGTTGCATATAAACATCCTCCAAAAGGTTTCCGTTAAGAAAGCGGTTTTAACGTCCATCTGCCATATCTCGTAATCGAAATATGCAGCTATTGCAAGCATTATCCGAATGGATTTAACCATGGCAACGGGTGAGAAGGTTTCGTCATAATCAATACCATATTGTTGACGATACCCCTTCGCTACAAGCCTAGCTTTGTACGTTTGTACGTTGCCATCCATGTCGGTCTTCTTCTTGAAGATCCATCTGCATCCAATAGGCTTTATGCCTTCTGGTGCATCAACCAGTGTCCAAACTTGGTTGGCGTACATGGAATCCATCTCGGACTTCATGGCATCTTACCATAAAGCGGAATCGATATTTTGTATCGCTTCCTCATACGTAGCCGGTTCATTATCCTCAATAAGATTAATATCTACATGAGGTGAGATCAGGAACCCATACCTCTCAGGTACTGTTCTGACTCTCTCCGACCTACGCGGTCCTTGTGTATGTGAAGTTTGTGGTACAGACTCATCCCGGATGGTCTGTTCATGTTCCGTCGTTGATTCATTGCCAGGAACAGTATCACTACGATCTTCATCGAGTTCTACTTTCCTCCCACTTACCACTGCATTTATAAAATCCTTCTCAAGGAAAAATGCTTGTAGAGCAACAAATACTTTGTTCTCTTGTGGGTGATAGAAGTAATATCCTTTGGTTTCCCTAGGATATCCTACAAAAAGGCATTTATCAGTTTTGGGTTCAAGTTTGGTACTTTCCAAACGTTTAACATATGCCCAGCATCCCCAAATCTTTAGGAAAGAGAAACCTGGTTTCCTTCCTGTCCATATCTCATATGGAGTCTGTTCAACAGACTTCGACGGTACCTTATTCAAAATAAGTATAGCACTGTTTAATGCGTATCCCCAGAAGGATATTGGTAGCTCAGTGCGACTCATCATTGACCTTACCATGTCCAACAAGGTGCGGTTTCTCCGTTCGGACACACCGTTTAATTGCGGTGTTCCAGGAGGAGTCCACTGTGAAAGAATACCATATTCTTTCAAGTAATCTTGAAACTCATAACTTAAGTATTCGCCACCACGGTCTGACCGTAATGTCTTAATACTCTTCCCTGTTTGTTTCTCCACTTCGTGTCGAAACTCTTTGAATTTCTCAAAAGTTTCCGACTTGTGTCTCATAAGATACACATAACCGTAACGAGATGCATCATCTGTAAAGGTTACGAAGTAGTGAAATCCACCTCTAGCCTGGCTAGACATGGGCCCGCATACGTCAGTATGAACGAGAGCTAACAGTTCTGTGGCACGTTCACCTTTACCGCTAAAAGGTGATTTAGGCATTTTGCCTAAAAGACAAGATTCGCAGACGTCATATGAATTGGGATCAAATTCGTCCAAGTACCCACTCTTCGAAAGTGTGGATATGCGAGTCTTGTTAATGTGTCCTAGACGACAATGCCACATATAAGCTTCATCTTTTAGATTACTCCTTTTGAGCTTTTTGTTTGTCATTTTAGGAGATTCATTTATATTCAAAATATAAAGACCGTTATTTGCAACAGCTGTGCAAATTTCTGCATCATTTTTTATATAAATAACACCCAGTGTTTCTAAATACAAAAGTGTAACCCTGCTGGGTTAACAAGGATACAGATATAATATTCATAGTTAAACTAGGCACAAAATAACAGTTCAAAAGTTTAAGTACATGCCCTGAGGGCAGTTCTAAAACAAAAGTCCCTACGGCCAAAACAGCAACTGGTGTTCCGTTTCCGACCCGTAGATCCATCTCCCCTGACGCCAGCATCCTGCTATCATGCAGATCCTGCACATCAGTACAAATATGAGCACCACAACCAGAATCAAAAATCCAATTTTTAAAACTAGAAGTATTCATATTTATCTCAATAACAAAATACCAGAGGCGAGGCGTAGCCTTGCCAGCCTTGATATCCTCCCTCTGCACAATGCTCATTTGGCAGTCACGTTTCCAGTGACCCCTCTTGCCGCAGTTGAGGCAGATGTCGCGAGATTTGTCCTTTGGCTTCCTAGAAGCCACTGTCAACTTGCCTTTGCCCCCTTTTCTTGAACTTCTTCTTCCTCGCACCTCCAATTGCCTTGGGCCCACCCCTTGGCGCATGAGAGGTCGATGCAAAATACGCCTCACGCTTGCTCCCATTTAGGAGTTCCCTTTCGGACTCCTTTAATACGGATAACAGCTCTCCAAGAGTGTCATCAGTATCCATCAACTTGTAGTTGATTATGATTTGTTTCCAAGTATCAGGAAGTGACTGCAAGATCATATCTATAGTCAGCTCAGCCTCCAAGACTATTCCCATATTGGCCAACTCATCAATATCGGCGATCATTTGAGTCCCGTGGGCCTCAACTGATGCGCCGTCTGTCATCCGGGAGCGGAAGAGTTTCCTTACTAGCTCGTACCTCTTCATCCGCTTATTGGTGCGGTGAAGATCACGCAATCTTGCCATCATGTTATAGGGATCCAAGTCCCTGTACTGGCGTCTGAAATGCTGGGTCATTGCAGCTAGCATAACTGACTGAGCTTGGTCACAATCGTCACTATGAGTCTTCCATAACTCTAGCTCCAGTGGCTCAGTGGGTTCAGGCGGGAGAGGTCTCTGAATAGTATACAGTATCCTCTCAGCCCCAAGCACTATCTTGAGGTTCATTTCCCAGTCGGCAAAGTTTTTCCCTTTGAAGACATTATCGCCCATGATTATGTCGCGGATATTACCTTTGCCAATCATCTTGACAACTATAGTCCAACTATAAAGTCAACGATGTTATGGGTACAGTCAAACTGTTACAAGTAAAATAACAATATATTAGTCCAACTAATTATTTAATATATTGACGAATAATTTTTGAAAGACGTGTAAGGCTAAGTATCTGAACGAAATTGCAAATTCAATAATAGCCTCCCACTATTTTCTTCAAGTTTCTAACCCTCTGTAGAGAACTCGGGAAATCGAATTTCCTAGTGGGCTAGGATCCCGTTAAATAACACACAACCTTGACTTTGGCCAATAAAAATTGTATGCTATTTAACTTAGGTAGATCTCCATGATCAATTGGATCTCATCCAATTCCTAGATCCGGTTAGGTGGACATCCAAGTCCGAAACATATGTATAATGCCAATGTAACCATTACATTTTCCTAACCCTATCCTCCGAATCATCTAGGCCTTGGCTTTGGCCAAAAACAAACCTAATGATTCCAGTTAAGCGGGACCCATTGACGAGGAAAGTTTCGTAATCAATGTCGTTGGACAAAAAGTGATCTTGACTTTGGCCAATAAAAATCACGATTTGGACAAGACACCGATATGCAACAAAACTCTCATGATTCAAGTACATCCTTGATTGACAAAGGTCTTGACTTTGGTCAAAAACAAACCAATGCCAACTTCGGATCTTGAACAAGAACCATTCAATGGAAGGATATTCGCTTAATATAAATTGAGGGATTTTCGCGTAATTGGCAACCAATTTATTTATCTTTGTTAGGTCTCATCATCATACACCCTTAAGCATGCTTCTAAAACATCATAAAGCGCGTAAAGTAAATTAATAGTGATATGCGGATGGATATATAAACAACTTGTTCCTAGAACAAATCACTCCCTTTCCTCTCCCCGCTAGCACTATTCTACTACTACCCAATTACATAATACAATAAGAGAAACCTCATTTACATTGAGGGGAATTAGGTGAGAGAGAGAATACAAAGAGATAAAGAGATAAGGCTGGACACGCAGGTCCAATTTATAAATTCCAAATTTACAATAATTTCTAAAATTACCCTTTCCCTTCTAATATCCATTCGATATACACTATTCATTCATCACATACATATATATTCAAACAAGACATGCTTTACAACCAATCTAATCCAATTAATTAGTCTTTGTTTAAGTGATCATCCAATGTTCAAACAACGGTTTGATTTTGCGCGAGTCCAACTCGATTGAGAATAAGTACATAGGGTACGAATTCGCGAATTATATCGAACTACTTATTAAATCTAATTTAATTCGTATTCAATACTAATTCAATTATTTAATTCCAAATTAAATGTTTACACTTTTAATGTGCTTTAAAGACTTAGATTCTAAATCTAATCTTATTGGGCCTCAAAGCCCAACTAACATCCAATGTTTAATTTAATTCAAGTCAAATGGGCTTTCAATTGATTTATTAAGGCTTGGGCTTTGGTCAATGTGTCAAACCCAATTACAAGCCCAAATAAGGAATCACCCTTAAATGCCATAAAACCAATTTTAAGCCCATAAGGCCCAATTAAATTATTAAAGCCCATTATATTATATTTGGACTTAATGGAGTGATTTAGGCCCAAATTGGATCCAATCCTTTTGGCCCAAATCTACTTGGTCCAACCAAGCCCATTATGCCCAAATACAATATTAAAAGCCCAATTCACCAATTAAGCCCATTATTAAATTTTAATATTCCAAACATTAAAGTCCAATTAATTTAAATGTAATACCAAGATTAATACATTAAACCAAATATTTCAAAAATACCCATTTATTTATTAATCATGTATTGTTCAAAATAAATGTCCAACATTAATTTTAACAAAAAATCAACTCTTTTTCATGTCCTTGTACATTCGGCCAAGGTGAGTTTTTTGTGTCGATTTGTTTTTCAATCCGATTGAATTATTAATCTACGTCCCGTACACGTTCTAAGTCATCCAATGATCTTAAACACAAAAAATTCCAATCCACTCCAAGTAGCAACACATTCGGCCAAGGCATGAATTTGGGGGAAAATCATCCAATGCATTTTTCATAAAATTGATTCCATGTAACATCATTCTATATACATGTAAGCATTCTTATTCATCAAATTTCACAAGAACATGCTTCAACCAATTTTATCATACCATTCGGCCAAGGTTGAATTTTTGGGGAAAAATCATCCAATGCATTTTTCATAAAATTGATTCCATGTAACATCATTCTATATACATGCAAGCATTCTTATTCATCAAATTTCACAAGAACATGCTTCAATCAATTTCTACATACCATTCGGCCAAGGTTAAATTTTTGGGGAAAAATCATCCAATGCATTTTTCATAAAATTGATTCCATGTAACATCATTCTATATACATGCAAGCATACTCATTCATCAAATTTCACAAGAACATGCTTCAACCAATTTTGTCAAATTTTAACCTAAAGTATTTCATGCTTAACCATTGCGCTCTGATACCATTGTTGGTTTCTATAATATGTCCCAAGGAAAGATTAAGCATTTGAAATACAATAAATGAATATATATTTAACTTTGAAGTATGGCGGAATCATACTTACAATGCTTTGTTGATGAAGAAAATCAAACCAAAATGGAAGCTCCAAGTGTTGATTGATTCGGCCGCCAAGAGGAGAAGAAGGTGGAAAGCTCCAAGCTTTGTGAATTCCTTGCTCTATGATAGTTTCCCTATCACCTCTTTTGATCCCTTGAAGGTGCTAGCCTTGCATGTGAGAAGATGTTCCAAACAACCACACTATCTTCAAGCTTTTTGGCAACCAAAATGAAGAAGATGAAGACCAAAAAACTGCATGCAGTTTTCGGCAATGTGAGAGAGAGAAGAGAGATTTTTTCTTATTGATTTTTGATACCAAAAATCAATTTATATTTATGCCATAATATTTATTAAATAATAATAAATCTATGACACAACCATGCAAAGGCTTAGAGTGTCAAACACTCAAATTCCATGCATAACAATTGAGTGTATTATACACTATCACCATGCAATGCATTATCAATAAAATAATACATATAATGACATGTGTCATGTGGGCCCCACACGTTTCCAAATGAAAGCGGGCCCACGTGCACTCACGCGTTCGGGTTCGATATTTCCGAAATACCGAACTTGCGTCGCGACGTTAATTAAATCGAATTTAAATAAATAATCGCGCCTAGCGAAATTATTATTTACGTCGCTAACGAATTAATTCTAAATTAACTCGTATGCCCGAATTAAAATCTAATTTAATTCGCGTCGAAATCGAATTTCAATTATTATATCGAATATAATAATTTTACTGATTAATTCCAAATTAATCGTTCTCTCTCTCTAAATAAGGCACTTTATCCGAGATAAAGTTTCTCCGCAATTAATCCAAGATTAATTAAGTTCGAATCAAATATCATAGGTGAATCTTCAGGAAGCGACCCAAGAGATCTCCGGATATGTTGGCAGTAAATACGGTCGTCGGATAATCCGAACACGCACGTACCTCGTACTACGTTCTTACCGATTCACAAGACAAGGTTGGCTTCTAGCAAAGCGCCATGCCTACCCAATTCTCCAGAAATATTATTATAGGAATATAAGATCTATATCAAGCGTAGTATACCGTAGTATTGCGTACATCAATCCAGTATCGGATGATCACATGCTAGGCCTGGGGCTGGAGATGTGTCTGCCCCGTACGAAACATATATCGGACATCAAGCAACTAGTCTCTTTAAATCGGACAATCCTGACCTAGTCATATTGTCCCGACGGTTGCAACCTTATAGAGTACTAGTTCTGTGTCCTGCGTGATCATCACCTCCATATGTCTGAAGCGATACTTCCATCTTGACATCACATCCAGTACACTACGATTCTCGATAAACCCAGAAGAGGTGTACACAGAACCGGTTAAGGTCCCCAACCACCAAAACCAAAGTTTACCGATTGTCGCAAGTACTAGCGATGTAAGTCTCAGGTTAAGACCATATACACCTACCCTGATGCGGCCTCCCATAGACACCTAGACATACTACCAATGGGATTCCGCGGGGTCTATCCAGAGCGAAGCTTTTTTCCGTACCATCGTGTAAAACACAACCTCCTATCGCACTTGCATAAGTATCCAATACTTAAATATATGAGAACTATGCCGTTGTGCCCTCACAACGTGCACAAGCGCAATACTAGTCTATTCCGCATTATCGATGTCCAGTCTCGATAATACTACGGCTAGGGATATTTAATGATTAAACCTTTATGGATTGATACTGTCTCATATCATCTCAATCCAGTACTAATCATATGGACTTTCGCCATTTATATATCAAAGTAAAATATTTACAAAATGGCAAAAGGCAATTTCATTATTACATAGTTAATTTTGTACATAATACAATATCATTTACAAACAGTGACGCTATGGGACACAATGTCTAACATTTCGAACTCTTTTCTCTCAACAAATAAAGACGTTCATTTTGTTGGAACTCTTCTGCAATATGAATATTTTGAGAAAAGTATTCAACCTTGGTACTATGGAATTCAGTGATGAACACGGGGAACCTTCGAAATAAGCAACATAAAAGATAAGATAGACATTCAGAAATTGGGAATAGCCAGCCAGTGAAGATATCAGACTTGGAAGGGAATTAGTTCACCGAGCCGATCAACGTAGACAGATTGAAGAAATAGCTTGTCTGAAGAAGAGAAGGCTAAGCAGTCACCAAGAGAATTGACGGAAGACCTAACCCGACGGGATAGGAACATTCATGCATGCATACACGTAAGCATTTTGCATCCTTTCGTGTTTGTTCTGTTTTGTAATAACGGTTTCAAAGGAAAAAAAAAAGCGCCGAATGCAAGCCAACCAGAAGCAGTAACAGTACAATGTCAGAAATCTTCAGGAACGAATCACATGGGCGAGGCCCATATCATCAGTATCAGTTTGGGATGAATCCCGAGGGTCGAGGCCCACATCAGTATCAGTCTGGGGGTGAGGCCCATAATCAGTAGCAGTTAGGGCCGAGGCCCACATCAGCATCAGTATCAGTCTTGCTGGGTATGGCATTCTGGGGGCGAGGCCCACATTACATTAGTATCAGCATTACCGGGTATGGCATTCTGGGGGCGAGGCCCATTTTACATCAGATCAGCATTGCCGAGTATGGCATTTTGGGGAGCGAGGCCCGCATCACATCAGATCAGTTCAGCCGAGAATGGCAATCCAAGAATGGAGCAGAGTTCAAGAATGAACAAGTCGGAAATGACACTCCGAGAATAGAGATATAATTCAAGAATGGAGCATAGTTTAAGAATGAACAAGTCGAAAATGACACTTCGAGAATGGAGATATAGTCCGGGAATGGACAGTTCAAGAATGAACAAGCCGAGAATGGCAATCCAAGAATGGAACACAATTCAAGAATGAACAAGCCGAGAATGGCAATCCAAGAATGGAACACAGTTCAAGAATGAACAGGCCGAGAATGGCACTCCAAGAATGGAAACACAGTTCAAGAGTGAACAGGCCGAGAATGTCACTCCAAGAATGGAAATACAGCTCAGGAATGAACAAGCCGGGAATGGCACTCCAAGAATGGAAGCACGGTTCGGGAATGAACCACCTCACAGCACGGTTCGGGAATGAACCACCTCACAGTAACGGTTCGGGAATGAACCACCTCACAGTAACGGTTCAGGAATGGACCACCTCACAGTAACGGTTCGGGAATGAACCACCTCACAGTAATGGTTCGGGAATGGACCACCTTACAGTAACGGTTCGGGAATGGACATTCTCACAGTAACGGTTCGGGAATGGACCACCCACAGTAACGGTTCGGGAATGGACCACCTCATAGTAACAGTTCGGGAATGAAACACCTCACAGTAACAGTTCGGGAATGGACATCTCGCGGCAACGGTTCGGGAATGAACCACCTCACAGTAATGGTTCGGGAATGGACCACCTTACAGTAACGGTTCGGGAATGGACATCTCACAGTAACGGTTCGGGAATGGACCACCTCACAGTAACGGTTCGGGAATGGACCACCTTATAGTAACAGTTCGGGAATGAACCACCTCACAGTAACAGTTCGGGAATGGACATCTCGCGGCAACGGTTCGGGAATGGACCATATCACAGCACAGTTCGGGAATGAACCAGGGGTCGCAGCACCTCACCATCCAAATCAACTCAACTCAACACATGGTAAGTCAAGTGGCAGCTGGCGAGCCAGGTAAGTGAAAATGCATTGCATAACATTGATAGGATTGTCACTGTTACATATTACACAAGTCCCATCAAAGTGGGGGCGATTGTAGGCACTGCATTTTTACACATAAGTCCCTATGATGAGTCTCATTTTGGAGACACTACCTTTTAGGTCACGGAGGTCACGGAAAACGGACATCGGAATGGGGAATTCAGAATAAACAAGTTCACTGTTTTCATTGGTGCTGCGTTCGTTACTTCGTTCGAACGTCAGGCAGATTGCGGACGTTCGTGCCGCGTTCGAGGAAGCGTTCGAACGGTGTCGGTAATTCTGGTTTTGCTGCTAGCCTCGCACCCTAGCCCAATTAGCCCCCCAAAGCCCATAAAAGACATCCCAAATTAAATAAATAAATATTAATTAAAACATTAACTAAATAAATATAATAATTAAATTAATTAAATAATTAAATAAAACATTTACCAAACTTAAACTAAAATCATGCCTAATTTAAATAATTTGAATATATTATATACTAAAATTAAAAAGATGTCATGCCTAATTAAAATCAATCAACCAATTATATTCCCAATCAAATATGTATTATTCCTAACTTAAAATATTATATTCCTAAACCAAGCCAATCAAATATTCAACCTTCCTAATCTAAACCAAAGTTGTCCCCCATCAATCCCTTACTTTCCTTGTCCAAAACCAAATCAAATCCTCCATTTTATGCCAAAATCCTTTCCTTGTGAGACAAGGGCAAACCCTAGCTCTCTTCTATATAAACAACCCCTAACCAAGACATCCAATCTCCTAGCTCATTCATACAAGAAAAGCCTCCCTTGGCTCCCCACTCTCTCTAATACACGCCCAAGACATCAAGACACTCTCCATATCACACGTAAACTACAAAACACAAACAACGCACACAACAACCCTTCCCTCACCAAATTAACGAGAACAACACACAGCAGCCCCTAACCCTTGAAATCAGTCCCTGACAACACCGAAAATACCCCTGAAATCAGTCCCAAATAGCAGCCCAATACCTCCCCAAACACACCAAAACTGTAGCCTAAAAACACCAAAAGAGCACCCAAAACAATCCACCAAGAACATCAAAACAGTCCACTGAAATAGAAGAATAGGACCTGAAACAGTGAGCTGAAACGGCGAGCAGAAATACAGCGAAAACAGTAGCAAAAGACGGAGAACGACGCCTCAAAACAGTGAGAAAACAACGAGAACAGTAAACCAGTGAACCGGAAGAGTTGCAGAGCATCCACCCTTCCGACGATCGTGTACCGTACATCCGAGAGGTGATTTAAAAGGTTAGACCTGAGGGCACTTTTTCAGTAATTTATGTTCGTTTATTTTATTATTGAATTCTATTCGCATGAGAGTCGTTTATGGATGCATGTTGTGGCTTGAATGAAATGGAAGAGTGTCGTCTCTTGTGGTATATAGGATGGAAAACCAGACGTAAATTCGTAGCCGAATCCAAATGGACGGTAGTGCGGTCTGTACTTGGGATACAACTCCACGTACCACTTGAGTAAACGGCACATTCTCTTGTTTTGTGTTGCTTTGGTTTATTTATTTCTCGTCACTTGAATTCTGTATGTTGCTTAGTCCTGCATGATTTAATCGAGCGCATGGGCTTAGTAAGTGGAATGAAAGATCCCCTATGGGGAGGGGTTAAAGCCCTTTACACGATGCTTTGCCGCGCCGGTTGAAGTGTGTCCGGTTGAATGCAAGATACGTTCAATCGGGCATACTTAGTTTGATATGATTGTCTTATGTTTGTATGCATGGTTCAATCAAGCGCATGGGCTTAGTAAGTGGAATGAAAGATCCCCTATGGGGAGGGGTTAAAGCCCTTTACCACGATGCTTTGCCGCGCCGGTTGATGTGTGTCCGGTTGAAAGCAAGATACGTTCAATCGGGCATACTTAGTTTGATATGATTGTCTTTATGTTTGTATGCATGATGCGATCGAGCGCATGGGCTTAGTTAGTGCGATGAGAGGTCCTCTAATTGAAGAGGTTAAAATCCTTTACCACGATGCTTCGCCGCGCCTCGCATTGTACTATTTTTCATTTATGTATTACGTCATATTTCATGCATCAGTTCTGTTCCCATTCGAACGCGTTTACGAATGCAACTCGAACGCGCATGTATTTTGCCTTGTCATGCATCAGGTCTTATTTCTGTTCGAACGCGTTCATGAACGCCATATGAACGTGAGCATTATGTTTCATTTCCGTTCGAATACGTTCACAAACGCCACACGAACGTGAGTATTCTGTTTCATTTCCGTTCGAACGCGTTCACGAACGCCATACGAACGTGAGCATTCTGTTTCATTTCCGTTCGAACGCGTTCACAAACGCCACACGAACGTGAGTATTCTGTTTCATTTCCGTTCGAACGCGTTCACAAACGTCATACGAATGTGAGCATTCTGTTTCATTTCCGTTCGAACGCGTTTACAAACGCTACTCGAACGAGAACCTTCTGTTTACCGTTCGAACGCGTCTACGAATGCTGAACGAACGCACACGGTAAACAAGAGCCTCTTGCATCACATTACGACATGTCCATCTTAGCATATGGTTACCCCTTTGTACGCTATGCATTGTATTACCTCTCTAGTTGTCTGTTTCCGTTATGTGCCCACAATTTTATTTGTCGTCATTTTGATTTCCTTTACATTACACGTAAATGTTACCATGACTGTTTGTGTTTATATTTACATGAATGATTGAATTCTTATGACGTTATGTGCTTGTTGTTGCAAAGGCCTACTTTTGAGCATGTGAATTTGGCAATAAGATTTGGTTTCATGTATGTTAGATGTAAATTATACTTTTAAGCATGTGAATCTAGGATTGTGTTGCACTTGGAAATATATTTCATAGACTTGGTTGGATTATTGCATAAATCTTTACATTACAAGTTGCATAAGTAAGGGACCATTCCGAACCCAATGGTTTGAGGTCTTCCCTTGCGAGGGGTGAGTGCGGCCTTAAATCTTTGTCCCGGTTCACACCGGGTGGCGACTCCTTTATTCTCCGGTTTAGTCCTCCATTGGCTATTCCGTACTCCCAACTAGGCCCCCGAGCCTGGAACAGCATTGCGTCGCCCAGATTCCTGTGTTCCCACAGTATCCTAAGTCTTCTTTTCTCCGTGTAAGTAGTGTGAGTAGTCTATGTTATATTTGATATAAAGTTTTATTTATGATATAAAACTAAGAGAGTTGTGAGATACTCCCATTAGTCGCATATTAGATATGATCTAATAATAGGCACAGTAAGACTATCTGTATGATAGTTAGTATAACTATTTGACAGTTAACGTGTCTTTTATATATATAATATTCATCTTTCGTAAAGTATGCTTCCTTTGTCGAAAGAAAGATTGATTGGAATATATAGTCAATCTTATGCATCATATGATGATGGCGTAATGAATACTATATTATGTGCGATTATAGATATCAATTTAATCGTAATTGTTACGAGTTATTTGGATATGTTATAGACCATATGATGGATCTTGAAACATGTTCTTTGTGATCTTTGAGATATTAAGAACAAATTTGTTATTCATGGAGAATTTAGTTTACAACCATAAGGTCAGATTATTTTTTATCCTAATTATGACATTAGATGGTCTATGTCATATAATGTCAGAAAAGATGCAGTGGGAGTGTCACTATTGATTCTATTATACGGGTGGAATCAATTGCGATTTTTGAAGTATTGACTTAAGAAATTGCAAAGTTACCTCAATTATTAGAAGTGTTGATATTAATTTTGTGATTGCGGTTGTCTTATAGTATTTTGGATTTGATCCACATATATTTAGACAACTCAGCAGCTATAGCATAAAATTGATATAGCATCTGAGTCATATTGATGTAGAATTTGGATTCTACAGAATATGAATGATGCTAGCTAAGGAAAACGATTAGGTTTGTTGGACAGACTCGATTTGTTAAGCAGGCTTACTTGTTGTTGCCTACCATTTGAGTGCAATGTAAGCTCTTGTGGGCCACGGTATGTGATACACATTGAGATGTCTATATGATACTGGGGATTGGCATTATAGAAAGTGGGAGAAATTGTTAGGGTTGGTGCTCATAGTGCCAAATTGGATCGTATTTATGTCAGATTCATAAATATGAGCAATTCTATTTTCCATAATATTACTAATTTAATGGTAGCACCCTTGTTTTTTATACACTTATTCGATCTAATTATGGTTAGATATCTGATTATGATTAGATCAAAACTGAATCTGGTTCAGTGATACGTGTAAATTAGACAAAGACCATAGGATTTACAATATAGTGCGCAGTTACAACGTAGTTTGTAATTGACATTGGGAAACACACTATTAGATGTATATCCTTAAATAAAGTTCCTGGTCAAGATTTACTAACACTGGTGGGTTAGTAAAATCTTTTGAGACCAGTACATGTTGTATATCGTGACTTGGTCCGATGGTTTATCCCAGTGAACCATGAGTCTCGAGAGACTCGTATAGACATGTAGGTGTTTATTTGATAAGACATTGAATGACTCACTGAAGATTTCCTAATAGATGGTACACCAACGTCAATACGAATCTTCTCGAGTTGAGCGAGCATAGTGGTCCTTCGACTTGAGACACCACATTGGGATATATGAGTTATCCTCCATAATTTGATGGCAGTCACGTCACCGATCTATTTAGATCAGACCTCTGCCTGTTCGTTGGGTGTGGATTGATGCTCTTGATATCCAGTGCATATCAAGATAGGATCCGTCAGTCCTATGTACAGGGCATAGGCATCCACACGTGTTTGCGATCCAGTAAATCCATGGCTATGGTATAACTTTGGAAATCAGTTCCGAGTTTTATTTAGAGATCGTAAATTGAAAGTCGAATATATTATACCGAACGGATTTGACGTTCTCATCTATATCCCAAGTATAATATAGATAGCCCGTGACAGAGGGATTATATGTATGTTATGACCTCGACTTGCATAGTTTAGCGAGATTATCCCTGGTCGTCATAATCCGTGAGTGGGTTGATTATGGACATGATATTGGATTTCGTGACAGATAAACCTAAACTTAGAGAGTCCCACAATATGAAGTGTACTAGTTGAGCACTTGGGCAATGCGATATGAATAATATGGATTATTCATAATACTTCATCTGATTAAGTGAGTTAATTCGAATCGTTTAATCGGTTAAACGATACCACATGCATTAAGGTTTTTTGTCCGAAAATAATTATCGTGTATTTGTATTTGATACATAATACGATTAGATACACGTTAATTATTCGTCAAATGAGATCTTGACACATGCCATAAATAAATGTATTTGTTATTTATTGTAAATAAAAATACATATATGGTTGTTATTTAATTATTTATTTATTTAATTGTTAAATAATTAAATAATTGAAAATTAAATATCTTATCCAATTATCATAATTAGTATGATAAATGGTGATATATAATTGGAACACATGGCATGTCTTTCATAACCTTTACATGTCCAAATTTGATTTGTTAATGTAAAGTATACCTTATTTAATTTGATTAAAATTTGGTGATTGGATAATTTTGCCCCCTAAGTGTCCGTCATCATCTCTTTAAAGGAAAAAAAAAATGTTTTCTTTTCTTTACAACATGCTCCATTGCCGTGAGCTTCATAAGAAAATGGGTTTGAAAATTTGTTTCATAAATCCATGAACAATTGAAGGAAAACTCAAGAAAAAGTTTGGGATTTCAAGAGATTAAAAGGTAATCTACTTAACCATAAGCTTAGAAATTTGATTTCTTGTTTCTTGATGATTTAGAAAGGTTATAGGGTTCCTTCAAATCTGAATTTTTGGGGCTTTTGTTTGTGGATGATGGAGATTGAAGTGAACTGCATGTGTGAAGTAGATTTGGGTGAAATTAGTGTAATTTGTATCCAAATTGATCATTTGATGATGAGTTGCTATTCTAGAGTGTTATAACCACTCTTGTGACACCTAGAATTGTTATTGGGTTGTTCATATGTGGTTACTTGATTTGGTGTTCAGATTAATTTGATTAATGTTGAAAATTTGGATTTAAAGCATGAAAAATAGGCAATTTCGTTTTCTATTTCAAAGATGGAAATGATTCTGATTTTGTGATGAAATTGATGTCATATGAATGTAATGGATGTATTTTGGGAGTTGGAATAATTTCCGGAAAGTGTTTGAGAGTTGAAATAGGCCAAAACGGCCAAAAATGGCGTTACTGGGTGACTTTTGAGTCAACCAGGTGACGGCTGCCCAAAAAGTGAATATGTCCTTGTTCGGGCAGCCCATAAACTACCCTGACACTGTTGGGGCTGACCTGGGTAGACCCCATAAGTGTTGGGTGGTCGGTTCGGTCAAAAAAGTATTTTGCATCATTTTACGAAAAAACGTTTTTCGTAAAAATTTCTCGAAGTTTCTATTGAATTTATGTCGCTATTTGATATCAAATAAATAGGTTTAGTTTAAATATGAATAAATTATTCATTTTAGATATTGAATAATTTATTCGGTAATTTGAAAAAGTTTTTTACGATATCTCCCGAACCGCGCTTCTGCTGCGCCCTTCTCCCAAAACCCCAATAGAACATTGGTTACCTCAGTCCCTCTTCATCACTAAAAGACCAAGACCGCCCATTTACAATATTGACTAAGCCTATTATGGGGATCGTACCATTATCTAGAAATGACGAATTGGGCTTTTCTAATCACGGTTGTGGCGAAGAGGAGGTATCCAAAAGTATACAAATATGTCATAACAAGGCATACCCTTCCTGGATGAAAGCTAGTGCGGATATCAGACTCATGCATCTGACGTATTCGGATCATTTTTGGACCTTCTAAGCCCATCAAGGTTTTCATACAATTTGGCTCATTATCATTTTAAAGCGTTTAATCAGATTATCGCGAGCTGTAAACTTGTCCCAGTTGTAAAGGCCCAATAGGTTTACACTTTTGCGATAAGGTGGCTAAATAACTTCAAATGATATGGGGCCTAAACACAAGGTGGCCCATCGTCACTTTGAAAACTTTTGGCCCAATCATCATAAGATACAAATTCGTCCTAGTTTAAGTGGCCCAACAAGTTCGTATCCTATGACGAGAAGCCCAAATGGATCCAAATGATAATGTGCCCAAACACAAGCATGAGGGTAGCTTCTATAGGACACATAACTATGGTTCATATGTGGGCTTGCAAGCGTATGGACAAGGCTCTCATTGGTGAAGGGTTGCACATAACTAGGTCTCCCTACTCAAGGGTTCGAGCGACCAAGTGAGAACACCTTTTCTATACCTTAGGGTACGTGCCAACGAGTGATGGTTATCATCACATAATGATCCACCATCTTCAGTGAAAGTGAGTTCACGATACATGACATCATTGGGGGTAAGAATGGTATGCAAAATATATGAGACTTGGTTAACCAAATCCAAAGTCATGGACACTACGAGGCATTATTTCGAGGCAGATTCTCTATCCCTAGTGGAGTCGCCATATGTAGGAGCAAAGCGGGGTTTACCGCTATGCCTATGATGCTCGGCGACCATGACACTGTTGGGCTCGTAGCCCGTAGAGAGTACGAATTAGCCCGCGGGGGACTAAAGTATAGAATAAATGAGTTTCCACCCAGTGTGAACTGAGAAAGATTTAAGGCCGCACTCACCCCTAGCAAGGGATGACCTCAAACCGTTGGGTTCGGAATGGTCCCTTACTTATGCCATTATAATGGACGGGTTCACAAAATGGTATAGCCAAGTCTTAATGTAATTCATGCATAAAAACGAATAAAAATGTAATAACATACCCAATCAAAAAAAATAATCACAATAACGTAGTTCCAAAAGCACATTAAATTAAGAAATACGAGATGTGATAATGAAAATTATAATAAATAATCAAAAGTAGGAAAAACGTCAATAAATAAATAGCAAACAGAAAATGGTGTTAATTACGCATATATGAGTATTTCCCGAGTGGTACGTGGAGTTGTATCCCAAGTACAGACCGCACTACTGTCCATTCGGGTTCGGCTAAGAAATTTACGTCTGGGTTTCCATCCGATATACCGCAAGGGATAATAACATACATACTCATCAATGCAATGTAAGCGGACATAAAAATATAACCATGCATAGACGGGTAATCGTCAACATGAACAAATATAAACAAAAAAGGCAAAATAATAAAATAACGATAAATAGACAAAAAGATAAACAACAAAATAAAGGCGAAAAAATAAAATAACGAAAAATAGACAAAAAGATAAATAACAAAATGCCAAAGAAATAAAAAAAATATAACCATAAATTTGGTTGTCTTTAATGTAGGACTTCGCATACCCGACTGGACGTATTTCACGTCCAGCAAGGCATGCAACGTCCGGAACTATAAAATAAATATGGTAGGGTACCCTCAGGTCTTACCTTTTAAATTGATTTCTCGGAAGTGTGTTAGACCGTCGTCGGAAGGATTGGTGGTTACGGATCACGCTGTTTCTACTTTGCTGTTTATTATTTGCTGTTTGCTGTTTGTTGTTCTGCTGTTTGCTATTTGTTGTTTGTTGTTTGCTGTTTGCTATTTCAGTGTTTGCCATTTGTTGTTTGTTGTTTCTCTAGTTTTGGTTGTTTTCTGGTTGATGGTTCACTGTTTATGCTCGCTGTTTTGCTATTTTTTGTTTGTTGTTTTGCTATTTTCTAGTTTCTGTTTTGCTTGTTCATGGTTCGCTGTTTCAAGATTTCTACTTGCTGTTTGGTTAACGGTTTTTGGCTACTGTTTTAGTTGTTTTTGGCTTCTATTTTGGTTATTTTTGGCTGTTTTTTTCTTTTTCCCAATTTCGATGATTCTCCTCACTATTTTTTGGGTGATTTTTCTTTGGTTTTTTCGGTGGTGTTATTTTTTATGATGGCTAGGGTTTTTTCTTTGATGGTTGCCATCCAAGCCCTCCCTCACTTTGGTGATTTGGTCCATTTTTTATAATGATTTGAAGGGATCTCCAAATAGGGAAACAAATCATGGAAATTTGGGAGATATATTATCAATTTATTTTGAGAATAAAAACTCATAAATATGGTGATTAGGGGATCTCAAACCTTGTTTATTGGTAAGGATGTGATTTCTAATCTTGTTAAATTGGAAAGTGTTGATGAGGGAATTTGAGCATGTGGATTGCATCGAGTTTTGGGCGTGTGGATGGATTGCATGGGGTCTTGGGCGTGTGGATGGATTGCATGGGCTTTGGGCGATGTGGATGGACGAAGTTGAAGGGTGCAAGGGGGTGTCTGAGGCTATGGTTTGAAGCAGAAACTGACTGAGCGAATCCAAGGCTGGCTAGTTTGTCCAAATCCGATGAGGTGCTAATTTTGGAGATTTTCCTTCCTTCGGGCATTCATTTTTCGCAACTTTCGTAACTTTTCAGGTAGTGCCTCCATACGAGGCTCATCATTGGGCTTATGCAAAAATGCAGTGCCTACACGGGGGCCCAAAGGAAAGGTTGACACCTTTAAGGCCTGACTGGTAGCTAAAGGTTACTCGCAGCGACCTGGTATCGACTACGATGAAACTTTTTCGCCAGTTGCTATGCTAAAGTCCATCAGGACTTTATTGTCAATTGCCGCATATCATGATTACGAGATTTGGAAAATGGATGTCAAAACGGCTTTTCTAAATGGATTTATTGATGAAGAAATCTATATAGAACGGCCGAAGGGTTTTGCATCTAGCGAAAACTCGGGCATGGTATGCAAGTTGAAGAAGTCCATTTATGGACTTAAACAGGTTTCACGAAGTTGGAACATTTGATTCGACGAGATAATCAAATTGTCTGGTTTTCTCAATAATTCAGATGAATCATGTGTGTATAAAAAGGCTAGTGGAAGTATGGTGGTATTTTTATTTCTCTATGTTGATGACATCCTTATCATTGGGAATGATATTGGGATGATGCAAGATGTCAAAGCTTACCTTTGTAAGAATTTATCCATGAAGGACCTGGGTGAAGCTTCTTATGTCTTAGGCATAAAACACTATAGAGATAGAGAAAGGAAGCTTATTTAGTTATCCTAATCTACGTACATAGATAAGATCTTATAAAGGTATAATTTTGGTAACTATAAGAAAATAATCATATCGTTCAGACATGGCTTACATCTTTAGAATAAGATGTGTCCGCAAACAGAAGATGAGAAGATTAGAATGTCTAATCAATCTTATGCTTCGTGTTTGGGTAGCATCATGTATGTCATGTTATATACTAGGTCTGATATCAGCTTCGCAGTTAGTGTGACAAGCAGATATCGGTCCACTCCACGAAATGACCATTGGATGGCCATTAAACATATCCTCAAGTATCTTAAAGGTACTAAGGATAAGTTTATTATCTATGGAGGAAACAAACTGCAAGTTAATGGGTATACGAATTCCGATTTCCAATCGGATCCTGATGATAGAAAGTCTACATCAGGATTCGTGTTTACCCTTAACGGAGGTGCAGTTTGTTGGAAGAGTTCCAAACAAGGGTCGACAGTTGATTCCACCACAGAGGCGGAATATATTGCAGCTTCTGAAGCTACAAAGGAAGTTGTTTGGATTTGGAACTTTATCACATAATTGGGAGTAGTCCCAAGTATCGAGAATCCGATTCCGTTATACTGTGATAATACTGGAGCCATTACGCAAGTAAAAGAACCAAGGGGGCAATAGAAGTCGAAGCATGTGGAATGAAAGTACCACATCTTTCGAGAGATTGTGTCGCTAGGGGACATTGACGTGTGCAATGTACCGAGTGAAGATAATATAGCGCCAATTTTATTATGTATTTCCTTGTAAATACTAATGTAACGTTTTATTATGAATAAAATGAACAGTTTCTTTTATATAACTTCTTCTTTAATATGGTAAATACGTAAAAGACCTTAGAATGATTAGTTATGATATTGTTGCAAAGTGTTGCAACTGACATTGAGATGTATCATGACATTGTCATTCTTAGAAAGTTCCCGGTCAAGGTTTACACTACTTGGTCGATAAAGTAAACCCGTTGAGACTGGTACATGTCGTATATTGGAATCTTGGATTCCGATGGTTTCTCAGTGAACCATGAGTCTTGGAGACTCGTATAGACGTGTAGGTGTTTATAACGGATAAACACTGAATGACTCACCGAAGATTCTTAATAGATGGTACACCAACGTCAATAAGAATATTCTCGGGTTGAGTGAGCATAGTGATTCTTTGAATTGAGATACCACTGTGGATATCTGAGTTATCCTCCACACTTAGATGGCAGTCACGTCACCGATCTATTAAGATCAGACCTCTGCATGTTCGTTGAGTGTGGACTGATGCTCAGGATATCCTATGTGTATCAAGAAAGGATATGTCAGCTCTGTGTACAGAGCATAGGTATTTAATATGGAATTAGCAATCTGTTAATCCATGGGCCCGTGGTACACTGTAGAAATTAGTTTTAAGTGTTTTTTGAGAGATTACTAATAGAAACGCCGACGTGATTATATCTATAGAGATTTGACGTTTGTATCTATATCTCTGGAATAATCCGGATACCTGTGACGGAGGGATTATACATATGCAGTAACCTCGACTTGTATGATTCAGAGAGTTTATCCGTATTCGTCATAATTTACAGGTAGGTGAATTATGGATACGAAATTTGATTTTGTCACGGATATGCCTGAATCTAGAGAGTATCACTAATGAAATATACTCGTAGAGCAATAGGGTAACTGTTATGGATAATACTGATTATTTATAACTCGCTTAACGGTTAAACGAAAAATACATGCAAACGGGACCTAACAGTCATTTGCGAATTAATTTGTATTTGTATTTAATATTTGATATTATTAAATATACATTAATTAAATATCAATTTGTGATATATAAACTTATATCATTAATATATGTATTTGAGATATTTAATGTAAATATAATACATATATTTAAGATATTTATATTTATTAATTAATTATTTAATTGTTAAATAATTAAATTAATTTATAAAATAAATATCCTTCAGTAATGATTTATGTGGAAATGGCATGTTATTATTGGAACACATTTTTAATAACTTTATTAAAGTTAAAGTGTTACTTTAATTAAGCTAAAATGTGCGCTAGTTGAATTTAAACAAAAATAAAATATTTTTTATTTAATTTTTGGAAGCAAAAATCGAAATTTTGGGAATTTGAATATCAAAATTGTTTGGTTTTTATTTTTCACAATTACACAAGTTCAACAAAGATTACAAAGTGAGTTGAGAGCTTTTAAAAGAAAATAAAAAAGGAGAAAGCTTAATTTTGGAAATTTTTGTAAGTATTCTTCCATTTTCTTGAAGATAGAAATTGTTTCTATTAATCTTATCTTCAATTGTGTTGCTAAGATTGATCTCTCTACTCTTAAGTTTGTAATTAAATTTGTTGGAAGCTTGTTTGAGGATGTTATGCATGTATGATTAATTTTTTTACTTATTATTGTAATTAAGCTTAATAAATTAATTAGAAAATTAAAGTTATCATTCTAGAGTTAATTAATCATTCATAATTAACCTAGAATTGTTCTTCAATAATTTCATGATGGTGAGACTTATATATGTTATAATTTGATGTATATTTTATGTATGTAAAATTTGGGATTGATTGGATTTGATCTTGATGTGTTTTGAACAAATTGGGCCAAATTACAATTAATTAAAAATCTGGGCAGATTTCATAATTCTGGAAATATTCTGGCAGTTTTGTAAATCTGGAAAAGTTTCTGGTTTGGTTGCAATGAATCTTCAACCCCTTTATATACTAGGTCAAATTCTATTATTTCGCCAACTTATGACGTCAGCCACGTTACTAAGCCATTATTGCCTAGGCTCTCTTCCCCAATTACCCTATGAATAATAGCTAAGCCGCCTGACACCGCTATTTGGTAGCTGTTACACGCTCTGTCCATGTGTCAGCCTGTATTCCAACCACTCACGCGGTTGCGTATGTCAGTCAATAAGCCTGAAGCTTTATTCCATCCCATTAGCCGATGGCTTACTCCTATCTCATCAAACCTTGGGAAGCTCAAACCACCATCTTAGAGTATAACACAGCATCCCTGACACATATCCTCAGGTCGGTATTCCGAAATAAATGAAGCCCTTTCTTGCATCTACCAGAAAGTCGAGTCGGTAGAAAAGCCTTTACTTCCCCCACATTCTCTTCAAAAAAGTCAAGCCTGGACAGAGCCCATTTTCATGTAGAAATATTGAGAAATAGCTTCCCTCGATGAAAGTCTAAAGTGTTATGATTTTCTTCTAGCTTGTATCTTCTAGTGATCACCTTTCTCAGATGTATACGACTGTGCCTCGGCTGGTACTCCCTGAGTCCCCTTCTCGATATTTAAAAAACAAAACTGGTTCTCCCATGTTCCTCGGGTCGGTCTTCAAATGTAGGCGAATCTAATCCACTAGTCGGGTCAGATGCCACTGAGCCTGGACCGTCATCCTCGCAAAGATCATTGGCCCCATCTTGGTGTTGGATAAAATGACCGATAGCCTCACTATTTGCACAGATCATTGTGTTGTTGTAGCAAATTAACTATGTGACAAGGAAATTGCACTCTCATCATTTGTGATTAGATCACCATAGATATATAAATGAAGAGAGGTCCCTATAATTAGTTCCTGGATTGAGAATGATATGAGACAGTATCAGTCCCCGAAGGTTTAATCATTAAATATCCTTAGCCGGAGTATTATCGAGACTGGCGGTGTTGGGTCGAGGTGCCCAGGGTCGAGGTGCCCCCATTGTCGGTTGTAGTTCAGGGTCGAGGTGCCCACTACATCATCATTTCGAGGGCGAGGTCCCTATTGTCAGCGGTGTTGGGTCGAGGTGCCCAGGGTCGAGGTACCCACTGCATCATATTTTGGGGATGCGTCCCCGGGCCGAAGCCCATTTTGTCAGTGGTATTGGGATGCGTCACAGGGTCGAGGCCCCCGTTGTCGGTTGCAGTTATCGGGATGCGTCCCAGGGTCGTGGACCCACTGCATCATATTTTGGGGATGCGTCCCCGGACCGAGGCCCATTTTGTCAGCGGTATTGGGATGCGTCCCAGGGTCGAGGTGCCCCCGTTATCGGTTGCAGTTATTGGGATGCGTCCCAGGGTCGTGGACCCACTGCATCATATTTTGGGGATGCATCCCCGGGCCGAGGCCCATTTTGTCAGCGGTATTGGGATGCGTCCCAGGGTCGAGGCCCCCGTTGTCAGTTGCAGTTATCGGGATGCGTCCCAGGGTCGAGGGCCCACTGCATCATCATCACAGTTCACATTCGATGGTTCGGGAACAAAGCCCAGAGGTCGAGGCACCTCGCCATCATATCAATTCAGTTCGAAGCAGCAGGTAAGTCAGGTGGCAGCTGGCGAGCCAGGTAAGTAAAAATACATTGCACGTACTTTGATAGAATTTTCATTGTCACACACTGCACAAGTCCCATCAAAGTGGGGGCGACTGTAGGCATTGCATTTTTGCATATCAGCCCAATGATGAGCCTCGAATGGAGGCACTACTTTTTAGTTGCGGAAGTTGCGGAAAGGGGTCGTAGGAAGGGAAGGGTCAATAATTGACATTTTTATTGGATTTGGTTCGCTTGTTCGAGCTTCGGGTTCGCTCGTTCGGTCTCAGTTTTAAAATTTATTCTCGCCCCGAACCTTAAATTTCATAGCCGATTCTGAATGGATGGTAGTATGATCTGTACTCGGGATACAACTCCACGTACCACTTGAGTAAACGGTGCACATTTTGTTTTATGTTGTTTTGATGTGTTTATTATTCGTTATTTAATTTATGCATGTTATTCATTTGTGTAATGATGTGATCGAGTGCATGGGCTTAGTAACTTGGATTAAAGGTCCCATATTTTGAGGGGTTAAGATCCTTTACCACGATGCTTTGCCGCGCCTTTTAGCGCGTTATTATTTATTATGTGTCATCTATTCATCTGTTCACGTATGTGTCATGTTATTTACTGTATTTTGGAGGTCACTGCTGTAACCCCGTTCGAACGCGTTTCAGAACGCCACACGAACGCATGTTTTCTGTCTACTCCCGTTCAAACGCCTTATCAAACGTTATACGAACGCGAACCTTCTATTTACCGTTCGAACGCGTTTTCGAACGCTACACGAATGCACATACACTGAACTGAGTCCTTTTCATCACATCTCATACATGGTTACTCATTTTGTCATTTGCCTTTTTGATTGTTCATATTCTCGTTTAGCCATTTATTGTGTGCACAAGATTACATGTTCGTTCCCATGATGTATGTTTACACGGTAGTCATCTACTTATGCTTCTGCATTCATCCATTCAACATGTTCATGAAGTTATATGCTCACCATTATTCTGATTTTCTTTTCATGCGTGATTGTACAATTATTATCTACTGGCATGCCTATGATGGAATGTAATGTGCTTATAACGTTGTATGCTAGCCATATTTATCTTTATGCATGCAAATTCGGACATAGATTATATGCAAATAGGTTGTATGCAAACTTAAAAATGTGTTACATGTGAACTCAGATGAACCTTTGATTTATGCATGCGAACTTGGAAATAGATTATCCTTGGAAATATGTTGCTTAGGCTTGGTTAGATTATTGCACAAATCATTTTATTACAAGTGGCATAAGTAAGGGACCATTTCCGAACCCAATGGTTTGAGGTCTTCCCTTGCGAGGGGTGAGTGCAGCCTTAAATCTTTGTCCCGGTTCACACCGGGTGGCGACTCCATTATTCTCCGGTTTAGTCCCCCGCGGGCTACTCTGTACTCCCAACCGGGCCACGAGCCCAGAACAGCATGCGTCGCCCAGTTTATGTGTTCCCACAGTCTGGCGACTCCACTGGGGATAGAGAATCGGCCCCGAAATAATGTCTTGTAATATTATGATTTGTGCTTTAATTAATTGTGTCTACTGTGAGTTAAAAGGGGTTTAATCAAAGGCATATTGTTTAGGCTGGGTAATGGTTTGGTGTCTTCCTTCATTCACTACATTTCTATAAGGAAAAGCTGTGAAGGCACCTAGATAATCATGACCATTGGCCTGTTGTGACAGACTAATCTGGATGACTTGTTGCTTATTCCTGTCACCAAACGATAAGAGCCTAAGAGGCTTGGGTATTTAAGAGAGTTCGCTCCACCCTCCCTCTGGGGAATCTGCATCAAGAAATCCATTTGACAGTTAGTCACACGCTATGACTTATTGGCACGTACTGTAAGGTATAAAAAAGTTGCGCTCACTTGGTCGCTCGAACCATTGAGTGGGGAGACCTAGTTGTGGGCAATCCTTCGCCAGCGAGAGTCTTTGTCTATACTCTCATGAACCCACGCGTAGACCGGGGTTGTATGGCATATAGAAACTATTTCCTTGTGATTGTGGACCATCCTCATTTGGATACGGTTGAACTTTTGTCAGAAATGCGAACTTGTTGGGCCATTTAAACTGGGACGAGTTCGTATCCTATGACAATTGGGCCAAAAGCTTCTGAAATGTTGATGGGCCACTCTGTAGAAATTGTTTTTGTATGCTTGTGTTTGGGAACATTGTCGTTTGGATCCATTCGGACCTTTTGTCATGAGGTATGGGCTTGTTGGGCCATTTAGATTGGAACAAGAACGTATCTTATGGTGATCGGGCCAAAAGATTCCAAAACGCCGATGGGCCATTGTATGCTTGTGTTTGGGAACATTATCATTTGGATACGGTTGGACTTCTTTCCATGAGATGAGAACTCGTTGGGCCATTTAAATTGGGACGAGTTCACTCCTATGACAGTTAGCCCAAAAACTTCTAAAATGATGATGGGCCGATTTATGTGAAAATTTTAATGAATTGATATATTCTTTGTAACACATGCATCTCATTCATCTTATGCATACATATATCCTGTTAACACCCTCTATATCCATAAAAGATATCATAGAGTCCTGTTGGGTTAGGGAGAGGGAATACTCACCAAAAGACCGGTAACAGCTATGAGTACATCCGATAATGAGGTATCCCGGATAGATCAGTTGGAAAATGGTTTCGCCAAGATTACCGAACAGTTGCAAGCCTTGACTACCGCCATAGCAAATATGACTGTACCCCGTGCTGGGGAAATTCTGAGAATGTGAGGCGCGAGGAGCCTCCGAATGGGTTGGGGGATGATATCCCCGCTTTTGATGACGACATGGCAGAGTATGCAACAGGCAGAGTGATTTGGTCTCAGGCATAATTTCAGAAGCTTCGGGATCAGGTTGAGTCAGTTACCCATAAGATGAAGGGTAAGGACGAAGAATTACTAGACTATGAGGCGATGACCTTTGAGGAACAGTTGCATGCTCAGTTCAAGATGTCGGATATGGCCAAGTTCAACGGGAATGGGGAGCCGATAGTCCACCTCCGACAATATGTGTCAGTTATGAGTTCAGTGGGCCTGACACAGCGCCAAGCTCAAAAGATGTTTGGGATGTCACTTGAGGGGTCACCCGTAGTGTGGTACCATAACCTTGAAAGAAAGGTTAAGAAGGATTGGAGGGAATTGGCAGATGCATTCCTGAAACAGTATGTTACAGACTTGGAGATTGATTGCCACTCCGTGATTTGGAGAACACTAAGCAGAAGCCGGAAGAAAGCTTCAAGGAGTATGTAGACCGCTGGAGAAGCCAGCTTCTGAAGATGCAGACTCGGCCCTCTGAGAATGACCAGATTAAAATGATCATCAAGGGCACTAAGCCCTCGATCTATGGCAAGTTGAGGAGGATGACTTCAATGATTGCGAATTTCTGACAGCTGAGGGAAACTCTCATGGACATTGAAGAAGAGGAAGCCGAGAACCGGAAGTTCTATGGCCAGAATATGAGGACTTTTGGGGGGTATTCTGAGACCAAACCCGCTGCTGCCGAGGTTGCTGCCATCAAGAACCGGCGTTTCTCCAACTTGGGAAGACCTTTGTCCAAGGTACTTGAGAAGTTGACAAGGCAAGGATTCTTAAAACCTTTGGAGCCTAAACCAATTCCAAATCCCCCACCACCACATCTAAAAATAGACTGCTACTGTCACTTCCACCAACAACACAGCCATGATACTGACAGTTGTTCCCACCTCCGGTATGAAATTCAGGACCTCATTGATGCCTACAAAATACCTGATCCTGAAAAAGAACAGCCTAGCACACACACCAACCTTCTGCCAGATTATCACTCTGTTCCCCCACCGACTTACATGATCAACTTCGGCCTACCCGAAACCTTTGTCCTCCAAACTCTCAATCACTAGGCTTCTTGCATTGAGATAAAGGATAACAGTAGTAAATAACCGTAGGCCGAGGAAGAAGGCAATGAAATTGCTCTTTCTGGTTTATTTTCTGCATTTTTAATAAAGACATCAACTTCGTCTACTTGTTTGAACCTTTTCCTGAATAATAATAAAGACATCCATTTCGCCTACTTGCCTGAGTCCTTTCCTTTCAACCTGCATGACATGAGTATGTTTGCAAAAGCATTCAACCCTGATACCATGATATTCAGCGACACTCAGAACATGGGGGATTCCCAAAAGAAGCAAGCATAAACGACAGGATAATCGTTCAGTAATGGGAAATGGGGCAGTGAGGCTATCGTACTTGGAAGGAAATGAGTTCACCGAGCCGATCAAAGTGGATAGATTGAAGCAGTACTTTGCCAGAGGAAGAGAAAACCGAGCAATCACCAAGGGAATTGGTGGACGACCTAACCCAACGGGATATGAAACTCATTTATGCATACATGCATACATGTAACGTATTTTTGCATTCCTTTTTGTGTTTTTTTTGTTTTGTATTCAAAGGTTTCAAAGAAGAGAAAGAGAAAGCGTCAAATGCAAGCCAACCGGAAGCAGCAATAGTACAGTGTCAGCATTCTTCAAGAATGAATCACGGGGTTGAGGCCCATATCAGTATCACTCTGGGGGCGAGGCCCACATCCTTATCAGCATCAGTCTGGCCGGGTATGGCACTCTGGGGGCGAGGCCCACATCCTTATCAGCATCAGTCTGGCCGGGTATGGCACTCTGGGGGCGAGGCCCACATCTTTATCAGCATCAGTCTAGCCGGGTATGGCACTCTGGGGTAAGTCCCACATTAACATCAGATCAGTTTTGCCAGGTACGGCACTCCAGGTATGGAGATACAGAATCAGTTTTGCTGGGTACGGAACTCCAGGTATGAAGACATCTGATCAGTTTTACCGGGTACGACACTCCGGGTATGGAGACATCATATCAATTTTTCTAGGTACGGCACTCCGGGTATGGAGACATCAGTTTAGCACGCCAGGTACAGCACTCCGGGTATGGAGACATTAGTTTAGCACGCCAGGTACGACACTCTGGGAATGGAGATATTACTGCGACGCCTTGGGTATGAGGTTTAGCACACCAGGTACGGCACTCCGGGTATGGAGATATTACTGTGATGCCTTGGATATGAGGTTTAGCACGCCAGGTACGGAACTCCGAGTATGGAGATATTAATGTGACGCCTTGGATATTAGGTTTAGTACGCCAGGTACGGCACTCCCGGTATGGAGATATTACAGCGACGCCTTGGGTACGAGGTTTAGCACGCCAAGTACGGCACTCCGGGTATGGAGACACCACTGCGACACTCTAGGTACAGAGACACAACTGAGACACCTCGGGTATGAGGTTTAGCATGTCAGGTACATCACAACATCAACTCCACGCAACACATGGCAAGTCAAGTGGCAGCTGACGAGCCAGGTAAGTGAAAATGCATTGCATAACTTTGATAGGATTGACACAGTTACACGTTACACAAGTCCCATCAAAGTGGGGGCGACTGTAGGCACTGTATTTTTGCATATAAATCCCGATGATGAGTCTCATTTGGAGGCACACCTTTTAAGTCGCGGAAGCCGCGGGAAACGGACGTCGGAAGGGAAAATATGGAAATCAGTACTTTTTCGAATTTGACTCGCTTGTTTAGCTTCGAGCTCGCTGGTGGACCTCTGTTTTAAAGCACCTTTAGCCTAAAAAACCTGCAAACACTTAACCTTGGCCCAAAACCCCACATCTAGCCCACACACACACCAAGCCCACCATCAAAAGCCAACCAAACCCACCAACCAAATACCACACGCCCAAGCCTTGGCCCACACGCCCAAGCCCACTTAAGACACATCCAAATTAATTAAATATATATTTAACACATGAGTAATTAAATAAAACAAATAAAATCTAAATAATCACCTACCAAAATAATAAAAATACTTACACAAATTAAAGAAATTACATGCCTAATTAAGATAAATCAAATATATTGTATTCCTAACTTAACAAATCTCATGCCTAAACAATACAAATCAAATATACTAACTTCCTAATCTAGCCAAGACATGTCTCCAACCAAATAATTGATTTTCCTTGTGTGGCACTAATTGGTCTCCTTCCTATTCAAATCCATGCAAACCCTAACCTTTGTCTATAAAATAAACACTTTTCTCACCCTTGCTCCTAGACTATTCACGGCCAAAAACAAGAACCCTCAAACTACACCTCGCTCTCCCTACAAAACAAATAAACCCTAATGAAAGCCACGCACCTGACCACTCACTCACACATTACAGCCCTCAGCCCCCACGTACCAATTACCTTTGACTCACGGACACATTTCCCATTCTCCAATCACTTCACCGCACACTCACCCAACTCCACGACACATGCTCCCTGCCTCACGCCCCCACACATTGCTTCACGTAAGCCATCCACTCACTTCAGCGCATAAGCACCTGCAACCTCAACACATAGCACTTCAACGCTACTCAACCTGAACTGACCCTCTGACCACGCACACTCAACAGCCCCATAGCCTTCCACTCACATACCTGCGCAAGTTAATTCCCCCTTCAACTCGCCATAAACCTCACATCTCAATAGCCTGCTTCACCCACAAATTTGCCTCACCCCGAGTCACTCACTACCCCTCAAACATTCGCACAAACAACCTCATATAACTGACCAAAACTGCACCCCGAAACTGCCTAAAACAGTCCCCGAAATTGCCAAAAATAGTCCCCAAAATTGTCCAAAACTACATCCCGAAACTACCGAGAACAGTAGCCTAAAACACCAAAAATAGTGACCAAAATACAGCAGTGAAACGGGGTCAAAACAGTAGCTTGAGCAGCGAAACAGCGAGGAAAAACGCAAACCAGTGAACCAGAAAAGTTGCGGAGCTTTCACCCTTCCGATCACCGTGAAACGTGAGTCCGAGAGTCGACGAAAAATGTTAGACCTGAGGGTATTCTTTCACATCCGTTTTTCAGTTGTATTTTTATTATTTATTGAGTTTCGTTTGCATGATTATTGTGGAGTGAAGCATGTTGTGGCCCTTGAATAGATAGAAAATGCATGAATTGTAAAATGATGTATGTTGTGGCTCTTAAATAAAAAGAAAAATATGTCGCCTCTCGTGGTATATAGGATGGAAACCCGGACATAAATTTCATAGCCGATTCCGAATTGACGGTAGTATGATATGTACTCGGGATACAACTCCACATACCACTTGAGTAAACGGCGCATATTTTGTTTTATGTTGTTTTGATGTGTTTATTATTCGTTATTTAATTTCTGCATGTTATTCATTTGTGTAATGATGTGATCGAGCGCATGGGCTTAGTAAGTTGGATTAAAGGTCCCCTATTTTGAGGGGTTAAGATCCTTTACCATGATGCTTTTCCGTGCCTTTTAGCCTGTTATTATTTATTAGGTGTCATCTATTCATCCGTTCACGTATGTGTCATGTTGTTTACTGTATTTTGGAGGTCACTACTGTAACCCCGTTCGAACGCGTTTCAGAAAGCCGCACGAACGCATGTTTTCTGGCTACTCCCGTTCAAACGCGTTATCAAACGTTATACGGACGTGAACCTTCTGTTTACCGTTCGAACATGTTTTCGAACGCTACACAAACGCACATACACTGAACTGAGTCATTTTCATCACATCTCATGCATGGTTACTCATTTTGTCATTTGCCTTTTTGATTGTTCATATTCTCGTTTAGCCATTTATTATGTGCATAAGATTACATGTTCGTTCCCATGATGTATGTTTACACGGTATTCATCTACTTATGCTTCCGCATTCATCCATTCAACATGTTCATGAAGTTATATGCTCACCATTATTCCGATTTGCTTTTCATGCATGATTGTACAATTATTATCTACTGGCATGCCTATGATGGAATGTAATGTGCTTATAACATTGTATGCTAGCCATATTTATCTTTATGCATGCAAATTCGGACATAGATTATATGCAAATAGGTTGTATGCAAACTTAAAAATGTGTTACATGTGAACTCAGATGAACCTTTGATTTATGAATGCGAACATGGAAATAGATTATCCTTGGAAATATGTTGCTTAGGCTTGGTTAGATTATTGCACAAATCATTTTATTACAAGTGGCATAAGTAAAGGACAATTTTCGAACCCAATGGTTTGAGGTCTTCCCTTGCGAGGGGTGAGTACGGCCTTAAATCTTTATCTCGGTTTGCACCGAGTGGCGACTCCATTATTCTCCGGTTTAGTCCCCCGCGGGCTACTCCGTACTCCCAACCGGGCCACGAGCCCGGAACAGCATGTGTCGCCCAGTTTCTGTGTTCCCACATTACCTTTTTTCTCATTGTATTTCTCTTATCACCTATTCCCCTCAATGTAAATGAAGTTTCTTTAGAAGTGTTATGTAATTGGGTAGAAGTAAGAAAAGTGCTAGCCGAGGAGAGGAAATGGAGTGATTTATTCTAGGAACAATTTGTGAGATATCCATCCGCATATCATTATTAATTTATTTACCACGCCTTATTATGCTTTTAGAATGCATGTTTAAGGGTGTATGATGAAACCTAATCAAAGATAATTAATTGGTTGCCAATTACGTGAAAAACCCTCAACAAATATTAAGCGTTTTCCTTCCATTGAGTGATTCTCTCTCAAGATCCAAGATTGGCACTGGTTTGTTGGCCAAAGTCAAGACCTTTGTCCATCGCGGATGTGTTTGAATCATGAAGGCTTTGTTCCATATCGCATGTCTTGTCCAAGTTGTGATTTGTTGGCCAAAGTCAAGATCATTTCTTGTCCATCGACATCGATTACGAAGCTTTCCAAAGTCAATGGGTCCTGCTTAACTGGAATCATTAAGCTTGTTGTGCCAAAGCCAAGGCTTAGTTGATTCAGAGGAAAAAGGTTAGGCAATATAATAGATATATTGGCATATATTGGATATATGTTTCAGACTTGGATGTCCACCTACTGGATCTAGGAATTGGATGAGATCCAATTGATCTTAGAGATCCACCTAGTTAAGTTTCATACAACTTGTTGGCCAAAGTCAAAGTTGTGTGTTATTTAACGGGATCCTAGTCCACTATGAAACTAGGTTTCCCGAGTACTCAACAGAGGGTTAGGGGCTCGCCGTAAATAGTGGGAGGCAAGTATTAAATTTGCAATTTCGTTTAGATACTTGCCAATATGCGCTCATTTCATTTTTCGTCATTAATTTATTAGTTGGACTAATATTTAATTGTTGTTTTAATTTAACACTTGGAATGTATTCAAACTACTTCATTTATAGTTGATTCTATAATTGGATTATAGTAAACAATGTATTTGAATTTAACCAATCAAATAGTAGTTGATTATATAGTTAGACTATAGTAACCATTATATTTGATTGTACCCGAAATCGTTGATTGGATAGTTGGACTATTGGAATCAAGATAACTGAAAAATTAGCGTTTAGAACATAATCCTGGGTGATAAATGTCTTTTACGGCTTTAATTTTCATATTGGGAATAAAACCTCAAGATAGTTCTGAGAACTGAGAAGTTATTCTATTTGATATAGAAACATCTCGGGCCAGAGCCCGGAGTTGAGCAAATAATGGAGCATGAGTTTTGGAAGACTCATGGTGATGATAACTTTAGTGCTTACCGCAATCCGATTATGCTTACCGCAATGACTCTTTAATTGCGTCGTCAGAATTAAGGATTAGATCTTTATACCATGATGTTGAAATTAAAGATCTTCATAGATCTAATCTTAGATCTTAGGAGTACGAATTGCAAAAGAAGCTCTTTCGCTTGCGTATGTCAGAGGGTACATCTGTTGAGCACTAGGTGTCGCAGATGATTGCTGACATCGATCAGCTAGGTTAGCTGGGCATTACCTACGTGGCCGAGACTTCCAAAGATTTGATCTTGTAGTCTCTACCCGAAAGCTGGGGCAGGTTCATTATTAACCAAGAGTAAACTCTTGGAGAGTTGATGGTTATGCTCTAGGAGGCGGAGCCAGAGCTTCTAAAATGGGCAAAGGCAAAATTGTCACAGTCTTCTAGGAAGACAAATGACATATCCCAAGATGTCTGCCTAAACTGTGGCAAACGGAGTCACTGGAAGCGTGACTGCCATATGGACAAGGCAGACATGAAGGAAGTGAAGGCGAGGCAAGGCTCCGGCTTCAAGTATGTTTGTCATAAACAAATTCACTATTAGTTTCAAAATTGGATTTTTGATACTAGATGTGGTACATAAATATGTACTGATGTGCAGAATCTGCTGATTAGCAGGAGACTGACTTCAGTTGAGATCTACATGCGAGTCGAAAATGGGACGTGAGTCGCTATTTTAACCGTAGAAACCTAAGTTTTGGATCCCTTGGGGCATGTACTTAAATTAGGAAACTGTTATAATGTACCTAATTTGACTAGAAACATTATCTCCATATCTAGTATAACTCGTTGCGGGTATACCTTTATATTATAGAAAACAGAGTGTTTTGTTTATAGAGATGATATCAAGATAAACACATTAGATGTGAATAACAATATTTATATTTAGAATATAAATTAATCTCATACATATAGCATGACAAACAAATAGCTCAAACTGAATTAATCAGATGAGACTTATTTGTGGCATTGTTGTCTGGGACACATTAACAAGACTCGTATATCCATATTTTCAAAGAGTGGGTACTTGGACGGATTTGATTCTAATTCAAATGATGTCTACGAATCTAGTTTATTGGGCAAAGTGCCTAAAACATCTTTTACTTGGTAAAAGTGTAAGTGCCACCGATCTGTTAGCCCATGTTCATTGTGACGTAAGTGGGCCCATGTCTAGCTAGGCTAGAGATGAATATGAATACTTCGTACCCGTTACAGATGTGGCATCACGTTATGGTTATGTGTTTCTTGTGAAACACAAATCGAAAACTTTTGAGTAATTCAAAGAGTTCGACACGAAGTAAACAGACAGACCGGCTAAAGTATTAAACCGTCACGGTTAGACCATTGTGGAAAATACTTAAGCAATAAGTTTCTCGATTATTTGAAAGAGTATAGTATTCTTTCACAATGGACTCCTCCCAGAACACCTCAATTTGACGGTGTGTCCGAACAAAGAAACCGAACCTTGCTGGACATAGTAAGGTTAATGATGAGTCGCTAAATTTCCTTAACAGGATACACATTAAATAGTGCAATACTTATTTTGAATAAGGTTCCATGATAATCTGTTAGACAGACTTCATATTAGATATGATCAGAAAAGAAACCGGGTTTCACATTCCTGAAGATTTGGGAATGCTTGGCATATGTTTTGGATGATACCAAACTAGAACCCAAATCGGATAAGTGCCTATTTGTAGGTTGTCCTAGGGAAACCAAAGTATAGTACTTATACAACTCACAAGAGAACAATGTAATTGTTTCTCTCCATGCGGTTTTCCTAAGAGGAATAGCTACATGCAGTGGTAAGTGGGAGGAAAGTAAAACTCGATGAAAATCAGAGTAATACTATTCCAGGCACCGAGTCTTCACGAAACACAAACAGTTCATCGGGGATGAAACTGTACCAATAATATTCTAATACACAAGAACCACGTAAGTCGGAGAGAGTCAGAAAACAACTTGGGAGGTCTGGGTTTCTGATCTCACCTCGTAAAGATGTCAATCTTATTGAGGAAGACAAATCGGCTACGTATGAGGAAGTGATACAAGGTATCGACTCCCTATTATGGCAAAGTGCCATGAAGTCCGAAATGGATTCCATGTATACCAACCAAGTTTGGACACTAGTTGTTGTACCGGAAGGCATTGTGCCTATTGGTACTATATGAGTCTTCAAGGAAGACAGACATGGATGGCAACATACAAACGTACAAAGCTAGGCTTATAGCGAAAAGGTATCGTTATCAACATTGTGTCGATTACGACGAAAGCTTTTATCCGTTGCCATGATTAAATCCATTTGGATAATGCTTGCTAATGCTGCATGTTTCATTCATGAAATATGGCAGCTGAACGTCAAAAACGATTTCCTTAAACGGAAACCTTTTGGAAGATGTTTATCAACATCCTGACGGTTTTGTCGTACCTTAAAAACCAAACAAGATTTGTAAGTTAAATCGTTCCATTTATGGATTGAAGCAAGAATCGCGTTCTTGGAACCAAAGTTTTGATAAGGTCATAATGGTATATGATTTCATTCAAAACGAATATGATTCTTGTGTATATAAGAAGGTTAGTAGGAGCGCACTGACAATGAATGTCCTATATAATGATGGCATATCATTTCTTGGAAATGACATTCCTATAATATAATCGGTGAAAGCTTGGCTTTCATGAAAATTCTCCATGGAATACTTGGGAGATACAACCTTTATTCTAAGAATAAGGATCTACTATGATAGATCTAAAAGTTGTTGGCACTCTCCGAGAACTTGTACATTGAAAATATGTACGCGACCTGGTGTCTCATATGGTTTGAGCATATGGAGTCACAATCAGGCCAATTCCGAAGATGGTCACTAGATTGATGTTAAGAACATCCTTAAGTATCTTAGATGAACTAAGGATGCTTTCTTAAGATATGGAGAAGGAGAACTTGAAGTGACTGGGTTCACCGCTGCAAGTTTCCAAACCGACAAAAACGACTATAAGTCGTAATAAAGGTACTACATAGTTTGAATAATGGAACAGTCAGCTGGAAATCTTCCAAGCAAGATATTGTTGCCGAATAAACAACAAAAGCGGAATATTGTTGCAGCTAAGGCAGCAAAAGAAGCAATTTTGGATCTATATAATCCTAATTGGTTTAGGAGTAGTTATGTTAGCAGCTGAGCTAGGCTACAGCACAGGCTAAAGAATTAATGGTCTCATCAACGATCCAAGTATATACTTCAACTATTTCATCTGATTCGTAGGATAATACATCGTGGTGATGTGATGATCGAATAAATCGCATCAGATGATAACCTTGTAAATCCGCTGACGAAAGCAGTTTCTCAGCAGAAGTTTGAGCGACCCGTACATAGTTCTGGTGTAGGACACTTGAGTGATTGGCTATAGGCCAAGTGGGAGATTGTTAGACAATTATGACCCATAGCATCACTATTTGTACAGAACATGGTGTTGTTATACAAATTAACTATGTGACAAAGGAAATTACTCTTTTATCATTTGTAATTGGATTACCGGGATATATATAAATGATAAAAGTCCATATGATTAGTATCGGATTAATAAGATATGAGACAGTATTAATCCACTAAGGTTTAATCATTAAATATCCCTAATCATAGTATTATCGAGACTGGACATCGATAATGCAGAATAGACTAGTATTGCACTTGTGCGCGTTGTGGGAGCATAACGACATAGTTCTAATTTGGTCATTCGGGGCTTTAACATGTTCTGTGTACGCCTCTTCTGGGTATATTGAGAATCGTTGTGTATTGGGTGTGATGTCAAGATGGAAATATCACTTCAGTCATATGGAGATGATGATCACGTAGGATACGAAATTAGTTCTCTTAAGTAATGCAGTCATCGGGATAATATGACTAAGTCATGATTATCCGATTATAGAGACTAGTTACCAAAGATCCAATATGTGCTTCGTACGGGGCAGACATAATTCCAGCCCCAGGCCTAGCATGTGACATTCGATACTGGATCGCAATACGCAATACTACGTATACTATGCCTGACAAAGATTACATATTCCTTAAAAGAATATTTCTAGAGAATTGGGTAGGCACGGTGCTTTGGTAGAAGCCAACCATGTCTTGTAAATCGGTAAGAACGTGGTACTGGGTACGCACGTATTCGGATATTCCGATGACCGGATTTACTTCCCACATATCCAGGGATCTCATGGGTCGCTTCTCGAAGATTCACCGATGACGTATGACTCGAACATAATTAATCTGGGATTAATTGGAGGAGGGAGAAAATTAATCTAGGATTAATTATGGTAAATTTTATCTGGGATAAAATTCATTTAAAAAGAAGAGAGAACGATTAATTTGGAATTAATCGATAAAATAATATATTAAATATATTAAATGAAATTAGATTTCATAACGGAATTAAAATTGGATTTTGATTCGGGCGAACAAATTAATTTAGAATTAATTTGCGAGCGACTTTAATAGTAATTTTGCTAGGCATAATTATTTAATTAAATTTGATTTAATTAAGTCACAACGGAAAATTCGTTAATTTGGAATTAACGAACCCGAGCTCGGAATGTGTTTCCGGGCCCACTCGGATTTTGAATTAAAGTGGGGCCCACACTTGTCACATCACCTAGTCAACTTTATCAACTTTTTGTTGATAGAAGTTGGTGGGATTTTGATGGTTGCTTGTTTCTTACACAAGCATTATTACTCATGCGAAGTTGGTGGGATTTTTTGGACGTGACCATCTCTCTCTCTTCCAATTTCTTGGCTTGGCCGAGAGATACAAGAAGAACAAAGGGTAATTTTGTTGTAAAATTCTCCATTGCTAGCACATAAAGAGATCATACAAAGGTGATAGGGAAACATTTCCCATGAGTTTGTAATTCAAGCATCAAGCTTGGAAGCTCAACATACATCAAAGGAGAAGCTTGGAGCAACTTCCATGGAGGTAAATTTTTGTTGTCTACACATCCTTAGCCGATCAAAGTGAGTAATTTCCGCTACTTTACTTTGCGTATTCACATGTTTTATGCTTAATATGATCTTGGGATGACCTTAGAAACCCAACAGACCTATCTCAACACAGCTAAAACTCATGGAGCTCATATGTAATATTCTGAATTTTTCAAAACGATTTTGGAAGCTTTCGGAATTGAAGTTTAGAATTTGGAACTGAATGATATTCGGAAATAGGACTTTATGTGTTGGAAAATATGTTGTAATATTTTTAAGTGAAGTTTTGTCATGTTGGAAAACACGTGGTTTCGAGAATCGGTTACACGGTTTCTGATTATATCGTTATTGTAGGGGCTTTATAGGGAATATTCGGTAACGCAGCTGAACGCGGAAAATCAAAATTTTCCGATTTCAATAATTTTTCTTGGATCAATTAAATAAATTTATTTATTTAATTACCCAATACTTAAAAACATAAATTTAAATCAAAGAATCATATTTTTTGAAAATTACCGTTTGACCCCTAAACTTTACATTTTATTTATTTTAGTCCTTAAATTGTCAAATATAATTTTGGATGATTCTAAATCAATTAAAAAATGATTTCCAACATGCCCAACACATCAAATACAAATTGCAACAAAATCCCCAAATTTTATCAAATTGCCGAACAACCCAATATTTTTATGTTTTGCAATTTGGTTCATTTTATTCAAAACATGTCAAGATCAAATCCAATCAATCCAAAAATAAATATGTATCATATACACATCATAATACATCACATATAGTAAAATCCCCAAATTTGGAAAGGGTTAAGAACCCTAATTTTACAATTTCTTCAAATTGATAAATTACACCAAATTAATTAAATCCAACACTTTAATTCAATCTTTACCACACCAAACAAGTCTCACCACCATGAAACAACTCAAGAACAGTTATAGGTCATCAATGAGTGGCTTAGCAACTCTAGAATGGCAACATGATTATCAAATAATCACAAGAGAGGTAATGAACTAATTTCATGCTTTCTTTGTTAAACAAACATGGAAGATTCTTTCAAACATGTTTCCAACCAACTAATTACAAAATTAAATAGTAGAGAAGAAACTAAGCAACACAAGTTAAAGCCTAGTATCATAGAAACAATATTCTAATTGAAAAAGTTTAAGAAAAACTTACAAAAATCCAAGTTTTTCAAGCTTTTCCTTTGATCTTCAAACTTTTTCTCTCAAAACTCACTTTGTAATATTTGGTGGCTTAATCTAAATGAATGAAAAAGAAACAAAACAATTTATACTCACAAAAATAGCCTTGGCCGAATTTTGGAGTAAAAATAAAATATCTAGATATTTTTTTTGTTTCAATTAATTCATTAATTCAACTTGTGTATATGATCATTACTTCATTTAATGATTTATAACAAGTCAAATAAAGCAACTAAAGTCATCTCCTAAAAATATCATTACTAAAGATATTTATATTCTTAATTACTTTAATTATTTAACAATTTAATAATTAAATAATTATTTAAATATAAATATTTTAAATATATGTATTATATTTACTTTAAATATCCAAATACATATATATTTATGATATATGTCAAATATCACAATTTGACATTTAATTAATGTGTATTTAATAAAATCATTCATTAAATACAAATACATATTAATTAGGAAATGACCATTAGGTCCCTTTACATGTATTTTTCGTTTAACCTTTAAACGAATTATAAATACTCATTATTATTCATAAAAGTTGCCCTAGTGCTCTACGAGTATATTTCACTAGTGAGACTCTCTAGATTCAGGCATATCCGTAACGAAATCCAATTTCGTATCCATAATTTACCCACTCGTAAATTATGACGATCATGGATAAACTCGCTGAATCATACAAGTCGAGGTCATGACATATGTTTAATAGAGTATTTATAAGGAATACAACAGGGAATTTTCACTCTGAGCACCAACCCAACAATTATATGCGTAAAAATTTCATATTTCAGCTATGAAAATAGCAAACGACCTCCGATTGAGTTGATTCTTAAGCCATCAGACTCGTTTTTTCCGAGATGAACAACTTTATTGTTGCACACATTTCAAAATATACATCAAAAGGGCTTCAAAAATAGGAATTTCTGAGAAAGTCCCATGATAGGGGCTTGATCGCAAATTCATGGGGATCTGAATGTAAATTTCAAAACAATTTCTATAAATACCCTCAAGTTTCAGAAATTGTGAAAAAACCAAAAGCTTTAAAACCCACTTACCCGACCACCTATCTCTAAATCACATTTATGATGATTAGGTCACGCTGGAGGCCTGCCGGCCACAACCGGCCGACGTTACCAGCCAGAGGGGTACGCCAGCCACCCATCTACCTTGTGGTGGCCTACGACAGCCCTGGATCACCGAAAAACGACCGCATGAGAGAGAGAAACACACACACATGGATTTTTCAATCTCATCTCCTTGCTTCATTTCACGACCCAAGCCACCCGCCAAATCGAAGCTCTCGGAGAGTACTACATGTTGGCGATGACAGATTTTCCATTTAATGCATGAATGAATAGTGACTTATGGTGAATAGTATCTCCAATTGCAATTCCTTCGATTCCAGCACATTTGTGGGATCGTTTGGGGTCCGTCTATGCCCTCAAAATCTCAGTAAGACCTCCCTGTAAAAGTCACTGATTTCAAGTTTTTTGTTAAATGTTCGGATGTATCCAGTAGCTTCATAGAGTAGAGTATTGATATAAATTGAATTGTCTGAGTATTAGTATATTGAATATGAGCATTTGGTATAATCCGAGTGAAAACGAAATGAGTTTGATTGATCCAATAGAATATGCAAGTTTTCGATAAAAATGGATTTTTGCGTATAAAGATGTGTTTTGATTTTAATGATAATTATGAGTTATTTATTATATTATGAAAATGTTTGGATAAATTAGGGAAGGTTCGGGACCCTTCCGTAGCATTTGCGGAAAATTTTTCGGAAGATTTTCTAAAAAGGCATAAACCGAGAATTTAAGTTAACCGATGACTTGGGTTAGTTTATAATGATGTTTTAAGATTACAGAAACTGAAAGTATTGAAATTGGACTTGATTTAGTTGTTTCGTAAAGATCTGGGATTTTATCATAGTTTAGACGAGAACTTCGAAGTCGTGATTCTGATGGTATTTCGCCATTTATTTTGACAGATGTGACTAGGACTTGGAGTGCTTGTGAAGCCATGTAAGTAACTCATGCGATGGATGCTTGAATAATTGATTAGTGTTTTAAATATATAAATGATTGAATTGTTTAGGATAAGACGATAATAAATCAGAGATATTCTTGAGAACAAAGTTTGAGGTTACCCATGGTTAGGATAATCAACCACCACAGGTATGGAACTTTATTAATATGATGTGATATATGATATTAAATGAGCTTATTGTTTATGCGTATGTATGAAAGTACGTAAGGGTATAAATCTGTAATGATATGAATGCATGTATGTAAATGAATTTGTTAATGTATAAGTATATAAACATGTATTCGTATATGCATATGTATATGATGTTAAGATATGTATAGGTTGGATATACAAAATTGGTAAGTGGAGCAAATCATGATTTCTGAATCAGCATTAGCTTATGTATGTGTACGCTATATGAATAAATTACTATTGACTTATACATGCGAGTTATTTGTATAGAGATTTAAATGGTTAAGTGTGATCATAAATGAGAGCAAACTAAGTACTTCTTCAATGAATATGTTTAATTAATAAGTTCTGTATAAAAGATTTCCAAATAGAAAATATGAAACTAAGTATGTTTGATCAGTAAATGAAGGATATGAGGATAGTAAAAAGCTATGGTATCAGAATTTGAAGTAATGTGTATATTCATGTGTTTGATGTATATACGTATGTGTATGAAGACTTGAATGATATGCAATGTTTGACATGTATATGCTTTTGCATGTGAGATCATGTGATAAGTTTGTGTCACATGATATGTGTGCATGTGTGTATGTTAATTTGTTGATAATCTCATGGTGTAGTAATCGAGCTGGTTAGGGATCCGTTCGGACATAATTCAACTCATACCTATTCTAAAATAGGCAATGAGTCACGTACGAGCATTGTATGTGTAAGCCAGTTATATATGTGTTGTTTGATTATATACTTTGTTATGTATTGGTTGTTATGTGTGTTTCGTGATTGGTTGCACGATGATTATATGTATGTCTGAGTGTATATATGTGTATGATAGAACTCGTAACATATATGGTCAGTGTATGCTTATGTGAAATAAATGAATGATTTGAAAATTGATGTGAATATCAGATGTCTTAAAGCGTATTTGCTAAGTTGTATTGGTATGTATGTATGTGTAAGAATTCTGAAATTGTGTTTGCATGAATATAAGAGAAATGTTATATGGTATGTGTAAATGTATATGAATCCCGAATGCCAAGCTATTGTAAGGTTATCGTGATTAAAGAAAGTTAAAGAAATTTAAAGAAAGTTTGTTTTGATATAGAAGATAGATTGTAATCTAATAGAATGAAGTTTATTGGATTTACCGATTTGATCATATTTCAAAGATAAATATTTGTGATAAAAGTATAGATGTATGAATTTATGTTTCACGTGATTGAAATGGATTTGATATTAAACAATATACTCTATGGTATTCGATTTTTGCTTTGTATGCTTTGGATGTTAGCGATTAGATTGGCACATATGCAGATATGTAAATGTGAAAATTTGACATGGGTTAAGTGTAAAAGATAATAACAAGTTAATAAATCCGAACATATATCAATTTAGTAATTTTGTTAATCTGTTGATATATTTGACTTGTTTGTTTATATTATTAGTATGGTTACATACTAAGTTTTTAAAACTCACACCAAACAAGTTTTCTAGTTTTGCAGATTGGCTTCCAGATTGATCAACCATGATAGCTTTGGAAGTTATGCTCGAGACGCGGATCACCCAATCGGCAGTCACCCTTGCAAGTGTTCTGGGTGAATTTTAAGAAGTTTATGATATTTGGTTGTTGTTTTGTTTGCGTGCTGAGAACACCGTTTATATTAAATAAAAGTTTTGATTGCTTATGATGTTGTGAGCACAGAGCCCTTGAGTGTTGATAGATGATGTGGGCACGAAGTCCGTAGGTGTTGGTATTGATGTTTATTGTGTGGACTTGAGGTCCTTTTGTTTGTTGATGCTTTTATGAGATTCTGTCTTGATGCTGGACTGTGATCCATGTTATCCAATTTTAGGATACATCATGTCGGATTTTCTATAAATTTGGAGGCTTATGGAGATGGGTTAATCTTATCTCCTACCTGTAGCACCTTGGCTCTGACGGGGAGTTACATCGTATTCACGAGTGTAGCCAGGTTACCATGATCATTGAAACTCTTCCGAAGAGTTTCTTACAATTTAAAAGTAACTATATTTTAAATAAGTTGACTTTGACTTTGAATCAACTGCTTAATGAGCTCACCCAATATGAGTCCATGTTGGTGGATTCTCGTAAGCCTAGTGGAGAGGGAAATGTTGCTGAATCTTTCAAGTCTGCAAAGAAGAAGAAGAAAGACGTTGGGACGGCTAAGGCAAAGCCGATGAAAAAGAACAAGAGAATCTTTAAGGATTCCAAGCCAAAGGAAAGTGTTTCAATTGCAACACGGATAGGCTTTGGAAAATGAATTGCCTTAAATACCTTGTTGAGTTGAAAGAGAAGAATGCCATAGGTAAATACAATTTACTTGTCATTTGGTCTCTTTTAGTGGAGGATGATAAATATGCATAGATTGTTGATTCTATAGCCACTAACCATGTTTGTTCTTCTTTGTAGCTACTTGAATCATGGAGGGACCTTACTACAGGTGACTATACCATAAGGGTATGGATAGAAGATGCCATTTCAGCTAGAGCAGTAGGAGTTTCCAGTTTAAAATTTTTAAATAATAGTTATTTAAATTTGAACAATGTGTTATTTATTCCTAGTTTTCGCAGGAATTTGATTTCTGTTTCAAATCTTTTGGATGATGGTTATTCAATTTCATTTAATACTAATTCGGTTATTATTGCTAGAAATGGGTTAACTATATACACAGGAAACTTAGAGAACAACTTATATGTGTTAAGACCGTTAAAACGTAGTTCACTGCTCAATACTAAGATGTTTAAGGTTGAAAAATCTAAAACAAAATGGAAAAAGATTTCTCACGATGACACCTATCTGTGACATTTTAGACTTTGTCATATTAGCCTTGACTGGATTGATGGGTTGGTAAATAATGGAGATTTAAACAAGTTAAAGCTTAGAACATTACCAGTCTGCGAAACTTGTCTAGAAGGAAAGATGACCAATAGACATTTTACTGGAAAAAGTATAAGAGATAGTCATCCACTTGAGCTAATACATTTGGACATTTACGGACCAATGAATGTAAGAGCCCGAGGTGGTTATGAATACTTCGTCACATTTATTGACGATTATTCAAGATATGGGTACGTTTAATTAATGCAGCACAAGTCAGATACATTTAAAAAGTTCAAAGAGTATTGTGTTAAGGTTGAGAACCAATTAGGTAAGATAATCAAAATTATAAAATCGGATCGTGTAAGAGAATACCTTGATGATGATTTCAATGAATTCTTGGTTGAGCATGAGATAATATCCCAGCTCACAGCACCTGGAACTGTAAGTGTCCTAGACATGCCACAGAATCTCTAACCGTGATTCGTGTGTGAATAAAATCAAAAATAAGTTGCGGATGACTTACATTGATCGGTTGAGTTCAAAACTTTTTTATGGATGTTGAAGCTTCCAAGCTCATGGGTGAGTATCCCTATCACCTTCAAATGACTCCCTTATGTGCTAGCAAGAACAAATGGAAGAATTTTGCTCTCCAAGAGAAACAACAATCCAGCCAAGAGAGAGGAAATGAATCGGCCATAGCAGTGAAGAGGCCATTCGGCCAAGCTATATTAAGACAAAAAGTCAAATTCTTCACGCCTAAAAGGAAAAAGCAAAAGTTGCTTTTGTTTCGGCCAAAAGGAGAAAAGCAATTCAGAGAGCATTTTTCGCAGGTCAGAGAGCAATTATAATTGCCTTTTTATTCTTTCATTTGGCCTACAAGTTTTTGAGGCCATTTGTTGCTTTTTGAAAAAACAGAGGCAATGGCCCTTTTAAATTAGAAAAATTCAATGGCCACTTGTTTTTTTTATTCTGTCGGCCAAATGGAGAAAGAGACAAAAACCATTTTTGGCTTAGAAAATGCCGAATGCCTTTCGCCCAAAAATGCCAATGAGAGGAAAAAAATGAAAATCACTTTTAAAGAATTCATGAGTTGTGCTTTATATCAAATCAAATTTATTTTATTGCCAACCACTTACATCAATTGCTGACAATTGATGTAAGTCATGGGTCCCACACATTTAATTCAAAATTTGGTTGGCTTAAACAACACACTTTGGGCTCGGGTTCGTTTAATCCGATTAAAAGAATATTCTGTCGCAACGTAATTAAATTTAATTTAATTAAATAATAATGTCTCGCAAAATTATTATGGAACTCGCTTACGAATTAATTCTAAATTAATTCATTAGCTTGAATTAAAATCCAATTTTAATTCCGTAATGAAATCAAATTTCAATTAATATATCTAATATATTATTTTAGCCCAATTAGATAAATTAAATACTAAAATCCAATTTCACCATTAAATTTACTTTACCGATTAATTCCAAATTAATCGAGTTCTCTCCTCTCGACGAATTTAATCCCAAATAAATTCTCGATGCAATTAATCCCAGATTAATTCTTTCTCTGATAATTAATCCCAGATTAATTCTTGCCGTAATTAATCCCAGATTAATTCTTATCGTAATTAATCCCAGATTAACTTTCTCTCTTAATTAATCTCAGATTAATTCTTGCCGTAATTAATCCCAGATTAATTTTCTCTATTAATTAATCCCAGATTAATATTGTTCGAGTCAAACATCATCGGTGAATCTTTGGGATGCGACACAAGAGATCCCTGGATATGTTGGCAGTAAATACGGTCATCGGACTATCCGAACACATGCGTACCCGGTACCACGTACTTACCGATTTACAAGACATGGTTGGCTTCTAGGAAAGCACCATGCCTACCCAATTCTCCAGAAATATTCTTTTACGGAATACATGATCTTTGTCAGGCGTAGTATACGTAGTATTGCGCATTACGATCCAGTATCAGATGTCACATGCTAGGCCTGGGGTTGGAGTTATGTCTGCCCCGCACGAAGCATATATCGGATCACTAGTAACTAGTCTCTTTATGATCGGAAAGTCATGACCTAGTCATACTTCCCCGATGGCTATAGCACTTAGAGTACCGGTTCTATATCCCTGCGTGATCATTATCTCCATATGACTGAAGTGATACTTCTATCTTGACATCACACCCAATACACTACGATTCTCAGTATACCCAGAAGAGGCGTACATAGAACTTGTTAAAGCCCCGGACGTCCAAAACTAAAGTATATTGATTGTCGCAAGTATTAGCGATGTAAGTCTCAGGTTAAGACCAAATACACCTACCCTGATTCGGATTCTCATAGACACATAGTCATACTACCAATGGGATTCCGAGGGGTCTATCCAGAGCGAAGCTGTTTCCGTACCATCGGTAAACAAAACCTCATATTACACTTTCATGAGTATCCAATACCCAAATATATGAGAACTATGTCGTTACGCTTCCATAACACGCACAAGTGTAATACTAGCATATTCCGCAATATCGATGTCCAGTCTCGATAATACTACGACTATGGATATTTAATGATTAAACCTTTGTGGATTAATACTGGCTCATATCTTATTAATCCGGAACTAATCATAAGGACTTTTATCATTTATATATCAAGGTAATCCAATTACAAATGATAAAAGAGCAATTTCATTTGTCACATAGTTAATTTGTACAAAAACACCATGTTCTGTACAAATAGTGATGTTATTGGTCATAATTGTCCAATAATCTCCCACTTGGCCTATAGCCAATCACTCAAGTGTCCAACACCTGAGCTATGCACGGGTCGCTCAAACTTCTGCTGAGAAACTGCTTTCGTCAGCGGATTTGCAAGGTTATCATCTGATGTGATTTATTCGATTATCACATCGCCACGATGTATGATCTTACGAATCAGATGAAATAGTTGAAGTACATACTTGGATCATTGATGAGATCGTGGTTCCTTAGCCTGTGATGTAGCCTAGCTCAGGTGCTAATAGAACTACTCCTAATCTAATTAGGAATTTTATAGATCCAAAATGCTTATTTTGCTGCCTCAGCTACAACAATATTCACTTTTTGTTGTTTATTCGGCAACAATATCTTGCTTGGAAGATATCCAGCTCACTGTTCCGTTATTCAAACTATATATGACAAGAAACCCACTTGGATTCGAAATCCAAGCAAACCCAAAGCAACGGATAGAACCCCAAGAACCGCGAATTTGATTTTGTAGAAACAAAACCCTTCCAAGGCCACAAAGAAGACCCACAAAGAACTTACCCTTGAGAACCTTTAAGATGAATCCTTGTAGTGTTTTGCTAGCAATGGAGACGCCACTAAGTTTGCCAAAAGTTAGATAAGTCGATTCAAACTTGAAAAGGGGAATCTCTCCCTTACAAGAATTCAGCCATAGCCAAAGCTTTAAGCTTTTGTGTTTTACAAATTTTGTGATTGTTCCCAAAATGAAAAAGAAAGAAAGATTAAATAGTGTTACAAAGAGAAACCCTAAAGGCATAAAGACAACAATGCCTCATAAGGCTAAATTATAAAAATACCAAAGTCTTCAAGTCTTCAAAAGCCTTTGAAACTGATTTGGGCCAAGTGAAGTGGCTTTAGGCCCTCTCTATTTGTTTGTTGCAATCGGCCATAAAACTCTGAACTAATCCCGCCATTGCTTCTCTGATTCTTTTGGTCCCCTGCCTCGTAATTGGCCCTTCTGGTACTTGTAATGGGTCTTTTGCTTTGTTGTCGGCCTGGATCATGCCATCCTCTCCCTCTTGAAAAGGATTCGACCTCGAATCTGTACCTGTATCAAAATGAGTTAAGTCAGAAACATTAAATGTAGCAGACACATTACACTTACCTTGTAAATCCAGCTTGTATGCATTGTCATTAATCCGTTCCAAGACTTGAAATGGACCATCCCCTCTCGGTTGTAGCTTAGATTTAAGTTGTTCAGGAAATCTCTCCTTGCGCATGTGTACCCAAACCCAATCTCCAGGCTGAAATACCACACGTTTTCTTCCCTAATTAGCATAAGAAGCGTATTGCTCATTCTTTCACTGTATTTGCTCTCTTACTTTCTCATGTATATGCTTCACCAAATCAGCTTTCCTTTTTCCATCTAGCCCCACATGTACATCAACAGGCAAATGTAACAAATCTAATGGAGTTAGTGGCTGAAAACCATAAACAATTTCAAATGGTGAGTAAGATGTAGAGGAATGAATACTATAATTATATGCAAATTCAACAAAAGGCAAACAATCCTCTCAAGTTTTTAAGTTCTTATTAATAATAGTACGCAATAACTGAGTCAAAGTCCTATTAACAACCTCGGTCTGGCCATCAGTTTGGGGGTGGCAAGTAGTATAATACAAAAGTTTAGTTCCCAACTTACCCCATAAAACTTTCCAAAAGTGACTAAGGAATTTGACATCACGATCTGAAACTATACTCCGTGGAATCCCATGGAGTCGTACTACTTCTCTAAAGAACAAGTCAGCAATGTTAGTGGCATCATCAGTTTTATGACATGTTATAAAGTGTGTCATCTTACTGAACCGATCAACCACTACAAAGATGGAATCTCTACCTTTCTTAGTCCTAGGTAAACCCAAGATAAAGTCCATCGATACATCTACCCATGGCTCACTAGGTATAGGCAATGATGTATACAACCCATGAGGCATAACCTTAGATTTAGCATGTTTACAAGTTAAGCATTTATCACACAAAAACTCAATATCTCTCCGCATTTTAGGCCAATAAAAATGTTCACTCAATACTCCTAAGGTTTTGGCAATGCCAAAGTGCCCCATTAAACCTCCCCCATGTGTTTCCCTCACTAACAACTCACGCATACTACAAACAGGAATGCATAATCTATTCTCCCTAAATAGAAACCCATCATGTTGGTAGAATTTACTAAAAGCAGACTTTTCACATGCAGCATAGATAGTACTAAAGTCAATATCACTAGCATAAAGTTCTTTAATAAATTCAAACCCAAGCATTCTTGCACTTAATGAAGTAAGTAAAGCATACATTCACGATAGCGCATCGGCAACAATATTTTCCTTACCTTGTTTGTAGCGGATTACATATGGAAATGTCTCAACAAATTCTAACCATTTTACGTGTCGTTTGTTCAGCTTACCTTGGCCTTTCAGATGCTTCAATGATTCATGATCTGTATAGATCACAAACTCTCGAGGCCACAAATAATGCTGCCAAGTCTAAAGGGCTCTCACTAGCATATACAACTCCTTTTCATATGTGGGGTACCTCAAAACTGCTCCATTCAGCTTCTCACTAAAGTAAGCTATTCGTCGCTTTTCTTGCATAAGAATCGCTCCAATGCCTATCCCGGATGCCTCACACTCAATCTCAAATGTCTTCTCTAAGTTGGGTAGTGCCAAGACTGGTGCACTGCACAACTTCATTTTCAGATCCTGGAATGCATGCTTCTGCTCTTCACCCCATTTGAAGCCAACAGTCTTCTTCACTACTTCAGTCAGTGGTGCTGCAATACTACTGAAGTCTTTAACAAATCTACGGTATGAGCTTACTAATCCATGGAAGCTTCTGACTTCTGTCACTGTTGTTGGTGTTGGCCAATCCTGAATTGCCTTCACCTTTTCTAAATCTACCTCGATGCCATCTGCACTCACAACAAATCCAAGGAAAACAATTCTATCCATACAAAAAATGCACTTATCAAAGTTAGCATACAGTTTTTCTTGCCTTAACACATCAAAAACATGCTTCAAATGCATAACATACTCATCTACTGTTTTACTGTAAACTAAGATGTCATCAAAATAAACCACAATAAAATTACCTAAAAATGCACCTATAACATGATTCATCAATCTCATAAATGTGCTAGGTGCGTTTGAAAGACCAAATGGCATAACTAACCATTCATACAAGTCATACTTAGTCTTAAATGTAGTTTTCCACTCATCTTTCTCTCTCATGCGAATTTGATGGTATCCACTCTTTAAATCAATCTTACTAAAAATTTTGGAACCATGCAATTCATCCAACATGTCATCTAGTCTAGGAATGGGGTGACAATACTTTACCGTAATATTACTGATAGCTCGACAATCAACGCACATACGCCACGTCTCATCTTTCTTAGGAACTAGAAGCACTGGTACTGCACAAGGACTCATGCTTTCCCTTACATACCCATTGTCCATCAACTCATGTACTTGCCTTTGTAGCTCCTTTGTCTCATCGGGATTGCTCCTATAAGCCGGTCTGTTAGGAATGACTACTCCAGTTATGAAGTCTATCTGGTGCTCAATACCTCTAATGGGTGGAAACCCACTAGGTAATGTCCTCTATCAGTACATCACTATAATCCTGCAAAAGAGATGAAATAGACACAGGAAACAAAAGGTCAGTGTTAGTAAAATAAATATGAGGCTCTTTATAGACTAACAATAGCATGAGCTTGCTAGCCTTGAACATTTTCCTCGCTTCACCTTCACCCATGTAGAAACTCTTTTTAACTCTCCTTTTTGTTTCCCCCTCACGTTCACTCACACTCCCCTTGGGAACTCCCACGGCCTTGGCCTTATTTTTCCCACCAGATACATCACTCTCACTAGTCTCACCCAAGGTTGTGTTTCCCTTCGCTCTCTCTTTATCACGTTCAAGTTTCAACTTAACCTGATCTTCATGGACTTGTGCAGGTGTAAGTGGGTATAATGTAATGGGTTTTCCCTTATGCTGAAAAGAGTACTTCTTCTTGAACCCATCATGAAGAACCTTCTTATCAAACTGCCACGGCCTGCCCAAAGAATATGCCCAGCATGCATCGGTATCACATCACATAGGACATCATCTGTGTATGGCCCAATGGTAAAGCTCAATAATACCTGCTTTGTCACACTTATTTCCCCACAATCATTTAACCACTGCAACTTGTAAGGCTTCGGGTGTCTCAAGCAACTCAACCCCAATCGTTCAATCAAAGCTGTGCTAGCAACATTAGTAAAACTTCCCATATCTATGATCATACTACACCCCTTGCCATTCACACGGCACCTAGTATGGAATATGTTCTCCCTCTGCTGCACACTCTCATCCTCTACAACATGTGCACTCAAAGCACGCTTGACAACTAAGGATAAGTTATTCAGCGGGTATGGAGCTCCCTCATGGTCACTAGCATCCTCAAACTCTGACATCTCCTCCTCAACCTCACTATCGGTAGAGTACACATCTTCATTCTTCTTATCAATCACTAAGGTACGCCTATTGGGACATTGTGAGGCATAGTGTCCCATGCCCAAACATTTGAAACACTTTACATCCTTAGTTCTAGTAGTTGCACCCTCAGGTTTTGGTCTAGTTTTGCTCGGTTATGCAGCCTCTTTACCTTTGGCACTAGGTTCGGCTCTGGGCTTATTAAAGCCTCCACTGAAATCACCTCTAGGCTTGTCAAAGCCTCCATCTCGCTTCTCATTCGTAACTCATTTCCTCTTCCATGTAGAAGTAGCCTGAGTGCCAAATCTGGATGTTGACTTTTTCTTGAGTTGCCTTTCTACCTTGATAGCCATGTGAAGCATATCCTCCAAATCAACATAGTGATGCAACTCCACCATGTTTGAAATCTCTCTATTCGTGCCCCCTAGAAATCGTGCCATAGTAGCTTCTGCTATGGCAAATTCCATTTCGGTGTAATAGACCTCAACACTCTTGGTCCCCTGATATAGATGTTGTAGTTTCTGATATAATTCCCTATAGTAATGGCTGGGTATAAATCTCTTTCTCATGAGATCTCTAAGTTCTGCCCATGTCTGAACCGGTCTCTCATAATTTCTCCTCCGAGTAGAGACAAGCTGATCCTACCAAATCATAGCATAATCGGTAAACTCAATCGCTGCCAGATTGATCTTCTTCTCGTCTGAGTAGTGATGACAGTTGAAAATCAATTCTATTTTCCTTTCCCATTCTAAATAAGCTTCAGGATCATTCTTGTCGTGGAATGTTGGTATCTTGATCTAGATGCTACCTAGATCACCATCTGTTGGAGTTTCTATAGGTCCCAAGATCAAAACTCAAGCATGATACACAAGTGAATACAACGACGGAACTGCGGAATACTTACATCGAGCGGTTGAGCGACGATTTGGGCAACAAAAATTCGAAATTCTGCACACTTTTGCAAAGCAGTGGGCTACTGTGAACAGTGTTTGGCGCCCCTTGTCTTCAAGATTTGAAGCTCCAAGCTTCAACATTTGGCTTCCCGGCTCATGGGTATACTTCCCTTATCACCTTGGCATGATCCCGGAGTGTGCTAGCACTCTTGTTTTGCCACAAAACACACTTGCTTCCCTCCATTTTTGTTTCTTAAATTCGGCAGTTCACTGCCACTTGAAGAACAACAAAAACGTGAGTGATGAGAGAAAGAAGAAGAGGAGAGAGAGGAGGGAAATGTGAGATACGGTTTTGTGTGTGTGTTTTGTGTATCTAATACACATGAATTTCATTTGAAATTCATTTCACACACATTTGGCTTTAATTGCCAACCACACACATCACTCATCACATCAAGTCAACTCAATCAAGTTGTCAAGTCACATCACTCAAAGTGACAAGTGATTTCACGCTTGATGCGACTAATGATTTGACGCTCGATTTGACGAGTCGCGCTCGAATTCGAAATGCGAATATGCTCGTAAATAATCTCGGGGTTGGTTTCGCTAATTCCAAATTAAAGAATTTTCCATCGCGTCGTAATTAATTGATTACGCCTAGCGAAATCACTATTCACGTCGCTAACGAATTAATTCTAAATTAATTCGCTCGCCCGAATTAAAATCTAATTTTAATTTCCGCGTCGAAATCCAATTTCTTTTAATATATCAAATATATTAATTAATCGATTAATTCCAAATTAATCATTCTCTCTCTCTTTAAATTGATATTTTATCCCAGATAAAATATCTCTGTAATTAATCCCAGATTAATTTTCTCTCTCATCATATTAATCCCAGATTAATAAAAGTGCGAGTCATACGTCATCGGTGAATCTTTGGGAAGCGACCCATGAGATCCCCGGATATATTGGCAGTCAAATCGGTCATCGGACTATCCGAACACGTGAGTACCAAGTACTACGTTTTACCGATTTACAAGACAAGGTTGGCTTCTAGCAAAGCACCAAGTCTACCCAATTTTCCGGACATATCCATCTAAGAATATTTAAGATCTGTATCAAGCGTAGTATACCAAGTATTGTGTATATCGGCCCAGTATCGGATAGTCACTGCTAGGGCTGGGGCTGGATAAGTGTCTGCCCCGTCCGAAGCACATGTCGGATGTCTGGTAACTAGTCTCTATAATCGGATATGCATGACCTAGTCATAATATCCCGATGGTTGCGCAACACTTAAGAGCACTAATACCGTATCCTGCGTGACATCATCTCCACTATGACTGAAGTGATACTTCCGTCTTGACATCACACCCAATACTCTACGATTCTCAATATACCCATTAGTTGGCGTACACAGAACCGGTTAGAGTCCTAGACGACCTCAACTAAAGTATATGATTGTCGTAAGCATTAGCGGTGCAAGTCTCAGGTTAAGACCAAATACACCTACCCTGATGTCGGACTCCCATAGACACATAGTCATAATACCAATAGGATTCCGAGAGGTCTATCCAGAGCGAAGCTGTTTCCCGTACCATCGGTGAAAACACAACCTCCTATCGCACTTGCATAAGTATCCAATACTTAAATATATGAGAACTATGCAGTTGTGCCCTCACAACGCGCACAAGTGCAATACTAGCTATTCCGCATTATCGATGTCCTGTCTCGATAATACTCCGGCTAGAGATATTTAATGATTAATCCTTCGTGGACTGATACTGTCTCATATCATTCTCAATACAGGAACTAATCATATGGACCTCTCTTCATTTATATATCTATGGTGATCTAATCACAAACGATGAGAGTGCAATTTCCTTGTCACATAGTTAATTTGTACAACAACACCGTGATCTGTACAAATAGTGACGCTATGGGTCATAACTGTCCAACAATCTCCCACTTGGCACATAGCCAGTCACTCGAGTGTCTAACACCCGAACTATGTACGGTTCGCTCAAATTGCTGAGAAAAGATTTTCGTCAGCGGATTTGCATGATTATCGTCTGACGCGATTTACACGATCATCACATCGCCATGATGTATGATCCGAACGAATCAGATGAATATCGAAGTATATATCTGGATCGTCGATGAGACCTTTAATTCCTTAGCCTGTGCTGACGCCTAGCTCAGCTGCTAAAAGAATTATATCTAATCTAATTAGATTTATTATCGATACAAATGGCTTCTATTGCTGCCTCAGCTGCAGCAATAATTCGCATTTGTTGTTAATTCGGCAACAGAATCTTGCTTGGAAGATTTCTAGCTCACTGTACCGTTATTCAAACTGTATAGTACCGTTTGCGACTTATAGTCATTTTCAGGAAAGCCAAGCTTTCACCGATTATTTTATGGGAATATCATTTCCAAGAAATGACATATTATCATTATCTTACATGACATTCATGTCAGTGCACTCCCACTAACCCTTTTATACACAAGAATCATTTCGTTTTGAATTAAATCATACTCCATTATGATTACATCAAAACGATAATTCCTAGAACCTATGCTTTCTTCAATCCAAACATGGATCGAATAACCTGCAAACCTTGTTTGCTTGTTATGGTACGACAAAACCGACAGGATGTTGTAAACATCCTCCGAAAGGTTTCCTTTTCAGGAAAGCGATTTTCCGTTAAGCTGTCATATTTCATAAATGAAATACACAGCTTTAGCAAGCATTATCCAAATGGATTTACAATGGCAACAGGTAAAAGGTTTCGTCGGAATCAACACAATGTTGATAACTCTACCTTTTCTTTACAAGCCTAGCTTAGTACGTTGGTATGTTGCCTTCCAGTATGTCTTCCTTGAAGACTTATAAAGTACCAATAGGCACAATTCTTATGGTACATCAACTAGTATCCAAACTTGTTGATATACATGGAATCCATTTCGGACTCATGACACTTTGTCATAATAGGGAGTCGATACCTTGTATCACTACCTCATACGTAATCAGTCGGTATACCTTAAAAGATTAACATCTTTATGAGGTGAGATCAGAAACCCATACCCCAGGTTGTTTTCTGACTCTCTCCGATCTACGTGGTTCTTGTGTACTCGAAGATTAATGGAATAGTTTCATCCTTGATGAACTATTTATGTTCCATTAGGAATAGGTGCCTTGAATAGTATTACTCCGATTTTCATCGAGTTTTACTATCCTCCCACTTACCACTGCATGTCTGTATTCCTCTCAGGAAACTGCATGGTGAGCAACAATCTAATTGTTCTCTGATGAGATGTATAAATACAATACTTATGGTATCCCTAGGATAGCCTACAATTGACACTTATCCAATTTGGGTTCTAGTTTGGTATCATCCAAACATATGCCTAGCATCCCAAATGGTCAGGAATGAGAAACCCGGTTTCTTTCCCGTTCATATCTAATATGTAATCTGTCAAACAGATTATTATGGAACCTTATTCTAAATAAGTTATTGCACTGTTAAAACTTATCCGTTGAAGGAAATGGTAGCTCAGAGCGGCTCATGATTACCTAATCATGTCCAACAAAATCCGGTTACTCTGTTCGGACACACCGTCACTTTGACGTGTTCCGGGAGAGTCCTCATTTGAAAGAATACTATACTCTTTCAAGTATATAAGAAACTTATTGCTTAAGTATTTTCCATTACGGTCTTACCGTGACGGTATAATACTATAGTCGATCTATTTGTCTATTTCGTGTCGAAACTCTAAAAGTTTCCGATTTGTGTTCTTCAAAAGAAACACATAACCATACGCGATGCCACATCCGTTAAGGTCACGAAATATTCATATCACATCTATAGCCTAGCTAGATATGGGCCCACTTGCTTACTTCACCATGAATAGGGCTAACAGATCGGTGGCATTTTACACTTTTACCAAGTAAATAGTGTTTTAGGCACATTGCCCAATAAACTAGATTCGTAGACTTTATTTGATTGGAATCAAAACAGTCCGAGTACCCACTCTTCGAAAGTGTGGATATACGAGTCTTGTTCGATTGTGTCCCAGACAACAATGCCATAATTAGTTTCTTCTGATCAAATCATTTTGAGCTATTTGTTTGTCATTATATATATTTGAGATTTATTTATATTCAAAATATAAATTCTGTTATTCACATCTAATGTGTTTATCTCAATATCATCCTTATATAATAAAACACTTTAGTGTTCTAAAATATAAAGGTTCACCCGCAGTGGGTTAAACACTGATAAAGAGATAATGTATCTAGTCAAACTAGTTACATTATAACAGTTCTCTAATCCTGCTCATAGCAGATTCTGAACATCAATATATATATTTATTATGTACCATATTAAGTATCTAAAAAATCCAATTTTAATACTAGTAATGAACATAATTTTGACAAACATATTTGAAGTCAGAGCCTTGCTCGTCTTCAATTCCTTCATGTCTGCTTTGTCCAAACGACAGTCACGCTTCGCGATTCCGTTTGCCACAATTGTGCAGACATTTTGGGATATGTCATTTATCTTCCAAGAAGACTATAATGATTTTGCCTTTGTCATTTTCAATATTCCAGTTGCCTTTGACCAAGCCTCGGGTTTCCAGAATATTGAAGTAAGGTGTGCCTTGCACTATTTGCCTAATTGCAAATTTTGACTTTATCTCCTTGAGAATAGTCTTTAATTCTCCAAGAATTATTTATTGCAATTTTAAAAGTACTTCTAAGATCTAATCTTTGAATATCCTTCAATTTCAATACCATACTTTAAGGATCTAATCCTTATTCTGATTAAGAAATTAAGGAGTCTACTATGACAAACTTAATGGATTAATCACTTAAGTTATCATTACATAATCTTCCAAAGATTATGCTCTACTATTTGCTTAATTCCGGACTTAGGCATAATATTATTTTATCAAATAAAATAACTAATTAGTTTCCAGGACAATCCTGAAAATTTATTCCCGATTTGAAAATTAAAGTCGTTTAAATACATTTTCACCCAGGATTATGTCTTAAACACTAATCTTTCATTTATATCTTGATTCTAATAGTCCAACTATTTAATCAACGATTTGTGGTACTATTTATTATAATGATTATAATAGTCCAACTATATAATCAAATATAATCTAAATTAATTAACCTCAATTACATTGATTACTATAATCCAATTATAAAATCAACTGTAAACTGAAATTAATTAATTCAAATATATTGATTAATATAATCCAATTATATATAATCAACTATAATACAGTCCAACTGTTAAATAAAACAACAATTTAAATATTAGTCCAACTAACATTTAATCTAATGACGAAATAATTTAAATGAGCGCGTATGGCGAGTAATTGAACGAGTATTGCAAATTCAATTCTTGCCTCCCACTATTTTTCGGCGAGCCTCTAACCCTCTGTCGAGTACTCGGGAAACCGTGTTTCCTAGTGGGCTAGGATCCCGTTAAATATCACACAATCTTGACTTTGGCCAACAAATTGTATGATAATTAACTAGGTAGATCTCTAAGATCAATTGGATCCAATCCAATTCCTAGATCCAGTAGGTGGACTTCCAAATCCTAAACATATATCTTATATATGCCAATACATCCAATGTATTACCTAACCTTTTTCCTCTGAATCAACTAGGCCTTGGCTTTGGCACAACAAACCTAATGATCCCAGTCAAGCGCGACCCATTGACCATGGAAAGCTTCGTAATCAATGTCGTTGGACAAGAAGTGGTCTTGACTTTGGCCAACAAACCACAACTTGGACAAGACACCAATATGGAACAAAGCCTCGTGATTCAAACACATCTTCGACAGACAAAGGGCTTGACTTTGGCCAACAACCCAATGCCGTCTCGGATCTTGAGTGAGAATCACTCAATGGAAGGAAAAACGCATGATATTTGATGAGGGTTTTTCGTGTGCAAATTGGCAACCAATTTATTATCTTTGTTAAGGTCTCATCATCATACACCCTTAAACATGCATTCTAAACACATAATAAAGCGCATATGATAAAATATAATGATATGCGGATGGATATTTTACACATTGATCCTAGATCAAATCTCTCACTTTCTCTCTCCCGCTAGCACAAATAATTTCTTCTACTACCGTTACACTACACTTCTAAAGAAACCTCATTTACATTGAGGGGAATAGGTGAGAAGAGAATACAAAGAATAGGAGGTGATAAGGCTGGACACGCAGGTCCAATTAATAAATCAAATTTATTACAACAATTTCTAAAATTGCCCCACCCATCTAATATCCATCCGATATACATTATTCATGCATCACAACCATGTATTCACTCAAAAGCATGCTATCAATCAATCTAATCAATTAATTAATCTTGATAATTAATGATCATCCAATGTTCAACAAGTTCAAACAACGATTGATTTTGTTCGAGTCAAACTCGTTTTTGCGAATAAGTACTTAAAGTACGAATTCCCGAATTAAATTAAACTACATAATTAAATCCAATTTAATATGTATTTAATACTAATCCATTATTTAATTCCAAATTAAATAACACACTTTAATATAAACCTTTTACGAATTAAATTCCAAATTTTATTACGTTAGGCTCGTCTGTTAACTCCAACGTCAACTTAATTAAAGTCCAATGGGCTTTTAATTAATTTCTTAAGGCGTGGACTTTTGGTCAACTCGGGTCAAACCCGCAACCAAAGTCCAATCCGGGATTTACCCCATAAGCCTTTAAATTAATTTTGGCCCATTAGGCCCAATTAAATTACAAAGGTCCATTATGTTGCATTTGGGCTTTATGGATGCGGTTTTGGGCCCAATTGGATCCAACCAATTTTGCCTAAAACAAACTTTGTACAACAAAGCCCAATAAGCCCAATAACAACAATTCAAGCTAAATTTCCAAAATTAGCCCAATTAATTAAATTACACAAATCCAATTTCGCAATTTAATTACCTAAAGTGTATATCATGATTAATCACCATAATTAACATTTCTAAAACACAAATTAGGCTAACTAATCATGCTCATCTTCATCATTACATGTCCAACACATTAAGATTAAAATCAAACCCATTACATGCTTTAATACTCTCGGTAATGTGGACTAATTCTATGTCAATTCCGAATTCAATCCAATTAAATCCAAATTAACATTAAATCAACATCCTCAATCGTTTCAAGTCATCCAATGATCAACGACAAAATTACCAAGATTTAGGCATACTCCTATTCGGCCAACACATCAAAATTGGGGAAATTTGTTCCAAACAATATTTAATCAAATTGATCCAACCAATCATCAATTAAAATACATTCAAGCATACTTTATCATCCAATTTCATAATTGCATGCTCAAATCAATTTTACCCAATTTCAAGCTTTATGACATACTTGGCAATTTGGGGATTTTTCGTCCGATTCGAATTCAATCCAATTGATTCCGCAATCGACATCAAATCATATTATCCCGAATGATTTCCAACACATCCAATTGTCAAAAATCAAAAATCCCAAGACATTAAAGGGCATCACATTTTCGGCCAAGGAGGAAATTTGGGGAAAAATGATCCAATCAAATTTCTTGAAATTGACCCAATCAATCTTCAATTCAAACACAATTAAGCATACAAATCCATCCAATTTAATTTATCATGCTCAAAATCAAGTTTGCCCAAATTTTAGCCCTAACTTTTCATGCTTTTAACCTAAGCTCTTGATGCCATTGTTGGAGTTTCTATAGGTCCCAAGATCAAAACTCAAGCATGATACACAAGTGAATACAACGACGGAAGTGCGGAATACTTACATCGAGCGTTTGAGCGACGATTTGGGCAACAAAAATTCGAAATTCTACACATTTTTACAAGCATTGGGCTGCTGTGAACAGTGTTTGGCGCCCCTTGTCTTCAAGATTTGAAGCTCCAAGCTTCAACATTTGGCTTCCCGGCTCATGGGTATACTTCCCTTATCACCTTGGCATGATCCCGGAGTGTGCTAGCACTCTTGTTTTGCCACAAAACACACTTGCTTCCCTCCATTTTTGTTTCTTAAATTCGGCAGTTCACTGCCACTTGAAGAACAACAAAAACGTGAGTGATGAGAGGAAGAAGAAGAGGAGAGAGGGGAGGGAAATGTGAGATACGGTTTCATGTGTGTGTTTTGTGTATCTAATACACATGAATTTCATTTGAAATTCATTTCACACACATTTGGCTTTAATTGCCAACCACACACATCACTCATCACATCAAGTCAACTCAATCAAGTTGTCAAGTCACATCACTCAAAGTGACAAGTGATTTCACGCTTGATGCGACTAATGATTTGACGCTCGATTTGACGAGTCGCGCTCGGAATTCGAAATGCGAATATGCTCGTAAATAATCTCGGGGTTGGTTTCGCTAATTCCAAATTAAAGAATTTTCCGTCGCGTCGTAATTAAATGATTACGCCTAGCGAAATCACTATTCACGTCGCTAACGAATTAATTCTAAATTAATTCGCTCGCCCGAATTAAAATCTAATTTTAATTCCGCGTCGAAATCCAATTTCTTTTAATATATCAAATATTTAATTAATCGATTAATTCCAAATTAATCATTCTCTCTCTCTTTAAATTGATATTTTATCCCAGATAAATATCTCTGTAATTAATCCCAGATTAATTTTCTCTCTCATCATATTAATCCCAGATTAATAAAAGTGCGAGTCATACGTCATCGGTGAATCTTTGGGAAGCGACCCATGAGATCCCCGGATATATTGGCAGTCAAATCGGTCATCGGACTATCCGAACACGTGAGTACCAAGTACTATGTTTTACCGATTTACAAGACAAGGTTGGCTTCTAGCAAAGCACCAAGTCCACCCAATTTTCCGGACATATCCATCTAAGAATATTTAAGATCTGTATCAAGCGTAGTATACCAAGTATTGTGTATATCGGCCCAGTATCGGATAGTCACGTGCTAGGGCTGGGGCTGGATAAGTGTCTGCCCCGTCCGAAGCACATGTCGGATGTCTGGTAACTAGTCTCTATAATCGGATATGCATGACCTAGTCATAATATCCCGATGGTTGCGCAACACTTAAGAGCACTAATACCGTATCCTGTGTGACATCATCTCCACTATGACTGAAGTGATACTTCCGTCTTGACATCACACTCAATACTCTACGATTCTCAATATACCCAGCAGTTGGCGTACACAGAACCGGTTAGAGTCCTAGACGACCTCAACTAAAGTATATTGATTGTCGTAAGCATTAGCGGTGCAAGTCTCAAGTTAAGACCAAATACACCTACCCTGATGTCGGACTCCCATAGACACATAGTCATAATACCAATAGGATTCCGAGAGGTCTATCCAGAGCGAAGCTGTTTCCCGTACCATCGGTGAAACACAACCTCCTATCGCACTTGCATAAGTATCCAATACTTAAATATATGAGAACTATGCAGTTGTGCCCTCACAACGCGCACAAGTGCAATACTAGCCTATTCCGCATTATCGATGTCCTGTCTCGATAATACTCCGGCTAGGGATATTTAATGATTAATCCTTCGTGGACTGATACTGTCTCATATCATTCTCAATACAGGAACTAATCATATGGACCTCTCTTCATTTATATATCTATGGTGATCTAATCACAAACGATGAGAGTGCAATTTCCTTGTCACATAGTTAATTTGTACAACAACACCGTGATCTGTACAAATAGTGACGCTATGGGTCATAACTGTCCAACACCATCTACATCTCTTCATCTACCATATTCTCTCCCATCATAATCCCCTCTTCTGGCATCAAATGCACCTCTATCATCAAACCGTCTATCCCTCCTATCATTCTCCTATCAAACCTCATATTAGGCCTTCTTTCATGCCTATGATGAAATCTCTCCTCCACATCATCAAGACCATCAGAATCATCAAACTCATTTTCAGCTTCTTCTTCATCTGGTGGTACATACTGTGGTGGTACACGTCGAGGTGGCACATTATGAGGTGGTGGTATATTCTGAGGTGGTGGTATATGCTGGGGTGGTGGTGCTCTGGGACCGCTACCAGTTTGAATACTCTCTACACTCTTGGTCAATCTCTCCAAAGAAGTATTCATGTTCTCCATCATATCTGTAAATTTCATATCCAAAGCCTCAAGCTTTTCATCAGTGGTTAGACCTGCCATCTCAACACTAGACAAACAGATTAGAAATAACAAGAAAGTAAAACAAATATGTAAATCCTCACAATCTCACGTGTTTACACTCGAATGATATCACTCCACTCGTGTTTGCACTCTATTGGCTTTTACCTGATACTGTGCTCACAATCACTGCCTTTTTACCACACTTGAGTTCTTTCTAAATTCAAATGTGAATCACACTCAATCCAATAATACAAAACCAAGTGTAGTCCTCAAGCTAGCATGAAACACAACAGACCCAATAATATATATATATGGTAGGCGAAAATAAAATGTGAACAGGAATAGCAATGACGAAGACTCAATCAATAATACTTAAGCTAGAGTAATTAGAAAAAATAAGTAAACAATTAGCACAATGGAAAAAAAATAAGCATGCAAATTCACGGTCGTATGTAATTTCGAGAGAAAATTTGGCACCTCTATAGAAATTTGATGGAATACCCTTCACGGAAACCCAAATGATAATATGGAACAAACTAAATTCAACCAAAAAGTTTCACTTTTTTACTCTTTTTTTTTTGTTCAAGTGATCACTATCACTCAAGTCCTTTTTTTTTATAACGTCAGATGCTAATACTGTGGTTCTGATTTCAGAGGCTGATTTAGGTTCTGATTTCAGAGGCTGAGTTAGGTTCTAATTTCAGAGGCTGGTTTTCAGGGCCTGATTTTAGAGTCTGATCAGGGTCTGATTTCAGGGTCTGAATTCAGGGTCTGATTTCAAATGCTACTGGTCAGGGTCTGATTTCAGAGTCTAAGTTTCAGGGCCTGATTTCAGAGTCTGATGTCAGGGTCTGATTTCAGAGGCTACTGGTCAGGGTCTGATTTCAGAGGTTATATTTTAGGGTCTGATTTCAGAGGCTACTAGTCAGGGTCTGATTTCAGAGGTTACTTTTCAGGGTCTGATTTCATAGTCTGATTTCATAGGCTAATCTTCAGGGTCTGATTTCAGAGGCTAAGTTTTTAGAGTCTGATTTCAGAGGTTGAGTTTCAGGGTCTGAATTCAGAGTCAGATTTCAAAGGCTAAGTTCTTAGAGTCTGATTTCAGAGGTTATTTTTCAGGGTATGATTTCAGAGGCTACTAGTCAGGGTCTGATTTCAGAGGTTACTTTTCAGGGTCTGATTTCATAGTCTGATTTCAGAGGCTAATCTTCAGGGTCTGATTTCAGAGGCTAAGTTTTTAGAGTCTGATTTCAGAGGTTGAGTTTCAGGGTCTGAATTCAGAGTCAGATTTCAAAGGCTAAGTTTATAGAGTCTGATTTCAGAGGTTATTTTTCAGGGTCTGATTTCAGAGGCTACTAGTCAGGGTCTGATTTCAGAGGTTACTTTTCAGGGTCTGATTTCATAGTCTGATTTCAGAGGCTAATCTTCAGGGTCTGATTTCAGAGGCTAAGTTTTTAGAGTCTGATTTCAGAGGTTGAGTTTCTGGGTCTGAATTCAGAGTCAGATTTCAAAGGCTAAGTTTTTAGAGTCTGATTTCAGAGGTTGAGTTTCAGGGTCTGAATTCAAAGGCTAAGTTTCAGGGTCTATTTTCAGACTTCACTAGGGTTTTAGAAACAAATCACACAGCCGCCAAAGAACATGCTTATTTCTTCAACATATGCTAAAGAACATAAATTATATGACGAACTGAAATGAAGAACAAAACAAAAAACCCAGAACTGGAAAATGATAAAAGATGAACTAATATGCAAAACACAACAAAATCAGATCCAGAAATAAACAAAATGAAAACAGAAACAAGATCCAACAAGAACTGAAATGAAAATAAAAAAGAACGAATATAAAAACAGAATCAAACAAAAAAAAGAAAAGATAGGAAAAATCAGACCTTGGAACCCTGAGCTCTAGATACCAAATGACAAGAACCCCACTTGGATTCGAAATCCAAGCAAACCCCAAGCAACGGATTGAACCCCAAGAACCGCGAATTTGATTTTGTAGAAACAAAACCCTTCCAAGGCCACAAAGAAGACCCACAAAGAACTTGCCCTTGAGAACCTTTAAGATGAATCCTTGTAGTGTTTTGCTAGCAATGGAGACGCCACTAAGTTTGCCAAAACATAGATAAGTCGATTCAAACTTGAAAAGGGGAATCCCTCCCTTACAAGAATTCGGCAATAGCCAAAGCTTTAAGCTTTTGTGTTTTACAAATTTCGTGATTGTTCCCAAAATGAAAAAAAAAGAAAGCTTAAATAGTGTTACAAAGAGAAACCCTAAAGGCATAAAGACAACAATACCCCCTAAGGCTAAATTACAAAATACCAAAGTCTTCAAGTCTTCAAAGGCCTTTGAAGCTGATTTGGGCCAAGTGAAGTGGCTTTGGGCCCTCTTTATTGAAGCTCACATGCGTTTCTATTTGTTTGTTACAATCGGCCATAAAACTCTGAACTAATCCCGCCGTTGCTTCTCTGAGTCTTTTGGTCATCTGCCTCGTAATTGGCCCTTCTGGTACTTGTAATGGGTCTTTTGCTTTGTTATCGGCCTGGATCATGTCAATATACGTACCCTCATTACGACTTACAGTCGTTATTATCGGTTTGGGAACTTGCAGCGGTGAACCCAGTCACCTCAAGTTCTCATTTCCCCATATTCTCAGAATGCATCCTTGGTTCATCCAAGATACTCAAGGATGTTCTTTACTTCAATCCAGTGACCATCACCTGGATTAGCCTGATTGCGTCTACATATGCTCAAAGCATATGAGACATCAGGTCACGTACATATCAAAACATACGAGCTATGGGAGGGTTATCAGCAGCTTTCTAGATCTATCCCAGTAGATCTTTATCCCTAGAATAATAGTCTGCTTCTTAGGTATATCATGGAGAATTTTTAATGAAAGCCAAGCTTTCACCGATTATATTATGGGAATGTCATTGCTAAGAAGTAATACATCATCAATGTATACGACAATCATTGTCAGTGCGCTCCCACTAACCTTCTTATATACACAAGAATCATCTTCGTTTTGAATTAAACATATACCATTATGATTACATCAAAACGCTGGTTCTAAGAACTCAATGCTTGCTTCAATCTATAAATGAATCAATTTATCTTGCAAACCTTGTTTGCATGTTTTGGTACGACAAAACCGTCAGGATGTTGCATACAAACATCCTCCAAAAGGTTTCCGTTAAGGAAAGCGAATTTGGCGTCCAGTTGTCATATGTCATAAACGAAATATGCAGTTGTAGCAAGCATTATCTGAATGGATTTAATCATGGCAACATGTGAAAGAGTTTCTTCGTAGTCGACACTATGTCGTTGACGATACCCTTTCTGTACAAGTCTGGCGGTGTACATTTGTATGTTGCCATCCATGTATGTCTTCTTTGAAGACTCATATAGTAACAATAGGCACAATGCCTTCTGGTACATCAACCAGTATCCAAATTTGGTTGGTATACATGGAATCCATTTCGGACTTCATGGCACTTTGCCATAAAAAGAAGTCGATACCTTGTATCACTTCCTCATACGTAGCCGGTTCGTCTTCCTCAATAAGATTGACATCTACATGAGGTGAGATCAGAAACCCATACCTCCTAGGTTGTTTTCTGACTCTCTCTGACCTACGCGGTTCTTGTGTATTCGAAGATTATTGGTACAGTTTCATCCCTGATGAACTGTTGGTGTTCCATGAGGACTCGGTGCCTGGAACAATATTACTCTAATTTTCATCGAGTTTTACTTTCTTCCCACTTATCACTGCATATAGGAATTCCTCTTAGGAAAACAGCATGGAGAGCAACAATTACATTGTTCTCTTGTGAGTTGTATAAGTATTATACTTTGGTTTCCATATGACAACCTACAAATAGACACTTATCCGATTTGGGTTCTAGTTTGGTACCATCCAAACACATGCCCAGCATTCCCAAATCTTCAGGAATGAGAAACCCGGTTTCTTTCCTGTTCATATCTAATATGAAGTCTGTCTAATAGATTTTCATGGAACCTTATTCAAAATAAGTATTGCACTGTTTAATGCATATCCCTATAAGGAAATGGTAGCTTAGAGCGACTCATATGTTTAAGTATTGTCCATCATGGTCTGACTGCATGATGTTCTAATACTTTTACCGGTCTGTTTTCTTACTTCGTGTCGAAACTCTTTGAATTACTCAAAAAAATTTGACTTGTGTTTCATAAGATACACATAACCGCAACGCGATGCCACATCCGTAAAGGTTACGAAGTATTCATATCCACCTCTAGCCTAGCTAGACATGGGCCCACTTACGTCACTATGAACGAGGGCTAATAAATCGGTGACACTTGCACTTTTACCAAGTAAAAGGTGTTTTAGGCACTTTGCGTAATAAACTAGATTCGTAGGCATCATTTGAATTAGAATCAAATCCGTCCAAGTATCCACTCTTCAAAAATATGGATATACAAATCTTGTTAATACATCCCAGATGACAATGCCACAAATAAGTCTCATTTGATTTACTCAACTTGAGCCTTTATTTGTCATATTATATGTTTGAGATTCATTTAAATTCAAAATATAAAGACCATTATTTACATCTAATGTAGATATCTCGATATCATCTTTATAAACAAAAATACCCGGTGTTTCGGAATATAAATGTATACCAGCAACGGGTTAAACTAGATACAGAGATAATGTTTATAGTCAAACTAGATATATTATAAAGTCTCCTAATTTAAGTACATGCCCAAAGGGCAGTACCAAAACTTAGGTTTCTATGGCCAAAACAACGACTCATGTCCTGTTTCCGACTCATAGGTCAATCTCATCTGAAGCCAGTCTCTTGCTTATCAGCAGATCCCACACATCAGTACATATATTCATGTAACACATCTAGTATAAAAAAATCCAATTTTAAAACTAGTACTGAACATGTTTATAACAAACATTCTTGAAGCCGGAACCTTGTCCCGCCTTCACTTCCTTCATGTCTGCCTTGTCCATATGGCAGTCACATTTCTAGTGACCCCATTTGCCACAGTTTAGGCAGACAACTTGGGATATGTCCTTTTAAGAAGCTCTGGCTGTGCATAACGGATCGAGCACTAAAGTTATCATCACAGTGAGTCTTCCTAAGCTCATGCTCTATTATCGCTCAACTCCGAGCTCAGGACCGAAAGGTTTCTTTATCAAATAGAATAACTTCTTAGCTCTCAGGACTATCCTGAAGTTCTATTCCCAATCTGAAAATTAGAGCCGTTTAAATACATTTTCACCCAGGATTATGTTCTAAACGCTAATCTTTCAGCCATCTTGATTGCTATAGTCCAACTATCCAATCAACGATTTCGGGTACAATTAAATATAATGATTACTATAGTCTAACTATATAATCAACTACAATTGATTGGTTACATTCAAATGTATTGATTACTATAATCCAATTATATAACCAACTAAAAATGAAATAGTTTGAATACAGTCCAACTGTTAAATTAAAACAACAATTGAATATTAGTCCAACTAATATATTTAATAATTAATGACGAAAAATATAATAAACGCGTATTGGCAAGTATTTAAACGAAATTGAAAATTTAATACTTGCCTCCCACTATTTTTCGGCGAGCCTCTAACCCTCTGTGGAGTACTCGGGAAACCTACTTTCCTAGTGGGCTAAGATCCCGTTAAATAACACACAACCTTGACTTTGGCCAACAAGTTGTATGAAACTTAACTAGGTAGATCTCTAAGATCAATTGGATCCCATCCAATTCCTAGATCCAGTAGGTGGACCTCCAAGTCCGAAACATATATCCAATATATGTCAATATATCTAATATATTCCTAACCTTTTCCTCTGAATCAACTAAGCCTTGGCTTTGGCTCAACAAGCTTCATGAAACCAGTTAAGCGTGACCCATTGACAGTGGGAAAGCTTCGTAATCGAGGTCGATGAACAAGAAGTGACCTTGACTTTGGCCAACAAATCACAACTTGCCCAAGACGTACGATATGGAACAAAGCTTTCGTGATTCAAACACATCTGCGATGGACAAAGGTATTGACTTGGGGCAACAAACCAATGCCAATCTTGGATCTTGAGAGAGAATCACTCAATGGAAGGAAAAATGCTTAATATAAAATGAGG